>KV006365.1:47124-59482 GCA_001598015.1 Dorcoceras hygrometricum
GCCTTGGTGTGGACATTGTTCAACAACATTACCGCCGTTTCGAGCGCATATCCCCAAAACGAGGTAGGAAGCTCAGTGAAGCTCATCATAGATCGAACCATGTCCATCAAGGTTCGATTACGACGCTCCGCCACACCATTGAGCTGTGGTGTGGCCGGAGGGGTCCACTGTGAGAGAATCCCATTCTCTTTCAGATAGTCTTGAAATTCAGCACTTAAGTATTCACCACCTCGATCGGATCGAAGTGCTTTAATACTCTTGCCTAGCTGGTTTTCTACTTCAGCCTTGAATTCTTTGAACCTTTCAAAGGATTCAGACTTGTGCTTCATTAAGTACAATTACCCATACCTAGAGTGATCGTCGGTAAAGGTGATGAAGTATGTGTGACCGTATTTAGTACCAATACTAAGCGGAACACACACATCAGTATGGATCAAATCCAATAGGCCTTGGGCACGTTCAGGCTTGCCCTTGAAGGGTTGTTTCGTCATATTTCCCTTGAGACAAGATTCACAGGTTGGTAGGGCGTTAATGTCTGACAGATCAAACATGTCACTCCTAACTAACTTGTTCATCCTACTTATAGAAATATGACCTAGCCTAGCGTGCCAAAGTTGTGCTGGGTTTAAGCTATCGTATTTCCTTTTAATCGTTGTTGTATGTGTTTCGACATCGCGAGTTGGAACTGGTTTTAATTTTAAGGTGTACAGATCGTTTTCGCGTTCCCCAATACCAATCAAACATTCATTCTTGTAAATATTGCAAATCGAATTAGCAAACATACAAGAATATCCATCACTATCAAGCATAGAAACAGAAATAATGTTCTTTATTAATTCGGGAACAAATAAAACATCCTTCAATAACAACTTAAAATCAGAAGACAGAAATAAATAAACATCTCCTATAGCTACTGCAGCAACTCTTGCTCCATTGCCCAGCCTCAAGTGGGTCTCACCCTCTCTAAGACGTCTGCTTCTTGTCATCACCTGCAAATCATTGCAGATATGAGATCCACATCCGATATCAAGTACCCAAGAAGTCGAATTAAGAGACATATTTATTTCTATATAGAAGATACCTTTTGCAGTTTGCAATTGCTTGAGGTACTCCTTGCAGTTCCTCCTCCAATGCCCAGGCTTGTGGCAGTGGTGGCAAACATCCTCAGTCTTGTTTGGCTTGGAAGCCTTTGCCTTTAGCTTCTTAGTAGGCTTTTCCTCCTTCGCAGGGGCAGAATGCTTCTTACCCTTGCGTCTGGGCCCCTTCTTCGCAGAGGAAGAAGAGCCCATGATTAGGACGGGCTTGTCCTTCTTTATGGTTCCTTCGAACACTACAAGCATGTTAACCACCTCTTCAAGGGTGGCTGCCAGCTTGTTCATGTTGAAGTTGACCACAAATGGGTCGAATGCAGAAGGCAGTGAGAGGAGAAGCACATCCACAGACAGCTCGTGTGGAAGTGTGATATCAAGGCCCGACAGCTTTTTAACGAGTCCAATCATACGAACCCCATGCTCGCGGACCGAAGTCCCATCGCGCATGTGGCTCGTCATAAGCTCCTTGACAGCCGTGAATCTCTCATGTCGAGATTTCTCCCCATACAGTTCTTTGAGATGAAAGAGTATGTCAGCAGCATACTTTGTCTTCTCAAAGCGCCGTTGCATTTCGTTAGACATCGATGCCATCACATAGCATCGAGTCTTAAGCTCGTCGTCCCACCATTGTTGAAGCGTCACCAGCTCTTCAGGGCTGATATCGGCAGGGGCTTCCTTCGGAGGGCTCTTCTCTATCATATAAAGAAATTTATCCGAAGCCAACACAATGTTGAGGTTTCGAAGCCAGTCTTGGTAGTTCAGACCGGTGAACTTGTTGCTATCCAGTATAGCAGCGAGTGGGTTTTTGATCGAAGACATTTTGTAAGCAGTTATACTGAAAATAAGACAGATATACATTACTAACTACATATGAAATAACGCTAAGACATAAAACAAGGTCGTTAAGTTTTATGAATTACCCTCCCACTATTTTAACGATTTCACCACCCTCTAATGAAATCGGGAAAGAAAGTTTCCTTAGTGGGTACACGGAGCCCAATCAAGCGATCATGGACCCGAATAATATCCGCCATCCATGACCCCCAAAAGGTAGTTTCCAATTGCAACCGGTGCAACCTCCATGTATTTTACCTCACGTCCAGTAAGGGCCCAATAATATGACGCCGTTTACTATCACGTGTCAAGATGACCCATCAATGTTGAGTCGTGAAGGACGGTCCCTTTAACTTCCTCAATAACATGAGCCAACGTTAAAGGGAGTTCCAACCGACTCACAACAATTGTCAATGGCGTGGACAGCTTTCCAGCATACTTGACCCCCTCAATAATATGAGCCGGGCCATGTATACGGGTAGCATCGGCGTACACCCAATGTTGATGAAAGGTAGGGATAATTTAAACAGATTTAAATTCCCTTTAGTTTATCTAATAAACTTTTAATCTTGATATTAGTTTTAAATCGTATTTAAAACGAGGGATTTTATTTTTGAAAAATTTGGTCTCATGCAATTATTTTAAATCATAATTTAAAACATGCGGATTCAACATATATATCAAATATATAAATAACTTTGGGATGATCGATCGCGAGAGCTATGCGGTCCGTGGTTGCTAATCACGGACCTGGGTCCAATCCTATGTGAAATGAAATATGCAATGCAATCCTATTACATTTGCTTCCGATTTTACAGATCTTCGATCTTCAATATCTTTGATCGTCATGGGCCCACCATCTTCAAATGTCCTCCCACTAAGTCTAGTAATTTACAATTAAATTCCATGACACATAAGGGATACATTTTACAAGGGGTGGGAACGGGCCACAAACAGACCCACTTTATAAAATGATAATCAATAATAGTAAAACCGAAATCGCAAAACCTAAAGCATAAACCTAACACATTGGGTACGACTCTCGATCATCCAAACATGCAATCAATCTAATTAACTTGCATAAATTTAAATAATCAAATTATTTACCACAAAATCATATTTTAATCATAAAATCGCATTTTGTCGATAAAATCATATTTTAATCAACAAAATCATATGTTAATTATAAAATCATATTTTACAACTAAAATCATATTTTGCAATTTTAATTGCATTAAATTGGGCTTAAAACAATTTTAGGCCCAAAAATCTCAAAATTTCAAAATCGACCAAAATCGGCCCGATATCGAATATCGGCCCGAAAACTTCATGGGCTGCCCGGGACAGGCCCGAACATGACCTAGAAGAGAACTAGCCATCGCAACGCTGCCGGATACGTCGCCGGACGGCGGCCGCCGCCACCAAGTCGCGCGCGCCACAAGGCCGCGCGCATGATGCCGATCAACGCGCACAGCCGCGCGACCAATTGCGCAACAGATTGCGCAACGTCTCTTGCAACGGCCAGCCACTATCGCGCAACAAATTGCGCCAGTCCAGCAGCCACCGTGCGTCTCCAGCATGCACTATCTCTCGGCAGATCGCGCAACCATGCGCTGGGCAACAGCCAGCGATCGCCCCCATGCGCGGCTAGCGCGCGAGTGACGCGCGCACTCATGCGCACGGGAGAGGGGCGCCGCCGCACACGGCAGCGGCCGACGGCCATACAAAAATTTTGTTTTTCGATTTTAAACTTCAAGCTTCATGCAATTCAGGCAAAGATGTATTGAAGGATCCGAGCCTTGGCTCTGATACCACTGTAGGGAATAGCGGTGGCGGATCCGGATCCCACTTCCTGGGGCGCAGCGGAAAAACAAAAATTGCCCGGAAAGTGTTCAATACATTCAAAGAAATCTACAAACATACATAGGGTGTTCGTAGATGATTACCTTGCTGACGTCTAGGCGCCTGGCTCCGACCAATTTCACGAGGAAACCGGCACTTCAAACTGTAGGCGGCGGTAGATCGTCAATCAGGTCCACGACCGAATTCAATCTTCCTCCAATCAGCCTGCACTAGAAAGCTGATGGATTTTGCACGGACGAAAACACCTCTTCACGATGGCCGGAACAAGTCCGGCGAAGGGCGACGTGTGGTGGCCGACGGGCGGCGTGTGGTGGCCGAGAGGAGAAGAGAGGTGGGCGGCCGACTTTTGCTTGATGGAGGCTAGGTTTTTTGTTGTCTAATTGTAGTGTGTTTAGCCCTAGATATAACTTATAATTATAAGATAATCATGGGCTTTAACCGGCCCAATGGACTTGGGTCAAACCCAGGTCCATATGAACATTAGGTTCGTTTAATTCACCACGGTTTTATCATAACTCCGATCGACGATCAGATCGGACCGATCGACTCAGTTTCCAAAACTGAGTATTATGATGCAAAAAACAATTTTTCATATACCTAGTCCAAAATGACAGTTTTGCCCCTCAACAGCGGGAAATCGCAATTTGACCCCTGTTGACTTTTAGGAAGTCGCACTCCCTAAAATCCTCTTCTTATGCTCAACACATTGAGATCAGTTTCCGTGCGGGAATCATCAGTCCAGTACTTGTGTGACCCTCAATGGTTCAGGGATACAGCTAGCCGTGGGCCCACAACCATTGTGGCTCCGTAATCACAATTTCGGACTTGCCCAACGGATCATGGTAAAGCGCCTAGAAACATCGCGCCATGATCCCCTAGGTATCACTGATAGTGCCTGCAAGAACCAGTTGGTCGTGGTTAGCGTACAGTACGGTCCTTTCAACACATATATCCCGATCTGATCAACGACCATTGGCAAATCGAGAGTCGCTAAAGATCCGATAGCTATGCATACATCTTGGAGATCGAATAGTGACATCGCGAGTGTAACTAGGTAAACCCATTTACCTAAAACACTTCTAGTACTCTGGCCAGAGATTTATACACTATTATCCCCTCAGATAGCATAGGATATCCACGCATGAGAGCGAGCGGTGAATCCTTGACAACGAAGCATCGACTCATACATGCATCGCGATCTCACCCAATCCCGTCGCCTAATGACCCCAAGTGAGTCGGCAAACGGGTCAAAGTGAGACGCCTATCATGTAGAGTCTCAATGACGTTTCGAGTCGTGAGGACTAATCAGTACAACCAAGACCTCGGACTTATCCACTCGACAAATGGTAACCACTTGGAAAGTCCGAACGAGGGTAATTCGATAGATCACCAGGTCACTATCCATCTGCATGCTCAGAACATCACAATGTTCCCTACCAATGAAACACGGTACTTCGCATCGCAGATACTAGTCTCGAGCTCGGGCGGCCTTATCCTCATTTTGACGGCCCAATCGACTAGGAACGAGTTCAGAATGCACAGTGACTATTAGATGTGTTTCATGATAGCCGTCATACCCACTATCACATCTAACATACACTATGGTGCATTCTAGGTCTTTATCCAACAAAATTGTAAACATTATATAATCATAATGAAGATAAAGAATGCCATGAAAAATTGCGAATATCATATATAAAGATCGTTTCATACAAGAGTCTATAAAACCCACACGCCACAAGTTGGCTAGTTGGGCATCTACTCTAACGCATTTCCCATATTGCATTCAGATTTTAGTTGCAGCCATTGATGTATTGCTGTTGTTTCTTACCAGGATGCGAGGGCGAGCGGAAATACCGTACTCTCATCTCCCTGCTGGGATCTGTTAGCCGCCATGTGCCGAGTGGTTAACTACCACAGTTCATGGGCGAGGCAACGACAGGTTGAGTTGTTTGATGCATCTGGTATTTGGGTGTTGTGTCAAGGAGAGTGGCTCATTACCACACTTTGAACACACCCCGTGGCCACTTATTCGTTGCAGATCTTTTGGAGCTATGTTTGAGTTCCTTGGCTCCCTTGTTGGTTGTAGCCTTCAGCTGTTATCCGGTGTCTCATGCATAGCATCTGCATTTTATCTTATGCATTTCTTTTAGCTATTTCAGTTGCTCTCCGTACTGGGGTTTGACCCCATGTCCCTCTGGGGCTTGGTTGTTTTCCTTGCTTGTGTTGTTTTCAGGGAACCCAGGTTTTACAGCTGGTCGTGGCTTTAACCCAGCTGGAGGTGCCCCAGGAGGTGGTTAGAGTATCCCAGTTGCATATAGCATATTTATATGTATCAGTACAGTTAGCCAGGGGGATGCCCTGTGCTTCGTTGTTGTATGCGGTGGTTAGAGTCTGATACATGTTGTTGGTTGTTGTTATGCTATACTGTGTATTGTTGGCTGGTAGCCCGCGTTTGGTTGTTTTTATAAACTGTGATATATATATTTTTAGTATCGTTTTATTTTAAATTATATTGTCTTAAACCGTCAGGCCAAAAGCAAAAATTTTACCCGCTTTTTAATAGCTTCCGCATGTGTTTGTATGTTTTATCTCTGTTGTAAGCACGAGGCCTGACACTAACCCATCGGATCATGGTAAAGCGTCTAGAAACATCGCCCCATGATTCCCTAGGTATCACTGATAGTGCCTGCAAGAACCAGTCGGTCATGGTTAGCGTACAGTACAGTCCTTTCAGCTCATATATCCCGATCAAATGAACGACCATTGGTAAATCGAGAGTCATTAGAGATTCGATAGCCATGCATACATCTTGGAGATCAGAATAGCGACATCACGAGTGCTACCAGGAAAACTCATTTACACTGAAGCACAAGAGTACTCTGTCCAGATATTTGTCACACTATTATCTCCTCAGATAGCATAGGATATCCTCGCACTAGGGTGAGCGGTGAATCCTCGACAACGAAGCATCGACTCCTACATGCATCGGAACCTCACCCAACCCCGCCACCTGATGACCCCAACTGAGTCGATAAACGGGTCAAAGTGAGGCACCTATCATGTAGAGTCTTAATGACATTTCGAGTAATAAGGGGTAATCTGTACAACCAAGACCTTGGACTTAATCCACTCGACAAATGGTAACCACTTGGAAAGTCCGACCGAGGGTAGTTCGAAGATCACCAGGTCACTATCCATCTGAATGCTCAGAACATCACAATGTTTCCTACCAATGAAACGTGGTACTTCACATCGCAGATGCTAGTCTCAAACTCGGGCGGCCTTATCCTCATTTTGACGGCCCAATCGACTAGGAACGAGTTTAGAATACATAGTGACTATTAGATGTGTTTCATGATAGCCATCACATCCACTATCACATATAACATCCACTATGGTGCATTCCAGGTCTTTATCCAACACAATTGTTAACATTATAAAATAATGACGTTAATGAATGCCATAAAAGAATACGAATTTCATAAATAAAGATCGTTTTACATAGAGTTAACAAGAATCCACACGCCACAAGTTGGCTAGTTGGGCACCTACTCTAATACTCTCAGCATGTAAATCGCACACCGAGGTCTTTATAGTTCGATAAGCTGCAGATATTCAAAAATCACCTCCATGGACTTGATCCAGCTTTCTGCTATAAGAGGGTCAGTAGTACCAGAAAACTCCTGAGGTCTCTGCCTTCTAAACCTCTCATGTGGATCCTCTCGGCTAACTATTCTTCCTGAGGATTGACCATTCCTATTAGTGGTTTGATCAACTAAACGTTCTAACAGCTGGGCCATGCTAGTTAATACAGGGTTCACTTCTTCAGACCCACTATCTCCCTCTGTAAAACTTCTTATTCATCTACCTCGTCCTGCCATATCTGTAAGGGTAGCCCAAATCCACCACAATTCTATATGATAGATTACTTTATGCTAGAACTTGAATTAAAACTCACAAATTTAGAAGCGGCTGGAGAGATCTGCTCAGACTGGATGTGTGTTTATCTCAAGGACCATGCTCTGATACCAACTGTAACGACCGGACTTTTCTGAATGGAATTTAGAAGTTTTGGGGTTCGAATTGAAAGACCCAGAAATTTCGATCTTGATGACATAACCAGTCGTTACTAACTTTCTGTACTAAAGTGTGAATAAACATAATCATATCTGTTGAAGGAACTCAGACGTGAAGAATAAAAAGACGCGGAACTATTACATATCTGATTAACAATACATACGCTAAAATGATAGAAATATGATGATTCAAAAGAAACTGTATACATAGTTAAATATAGAGTCTGTACAGAATTTCTACAAAACAACGAAACTAGAAATCTGATACTACAAAAACTACGATTAGAGTTTCTGTACAACGAACAAGGTCTGAAAGGAACAATGAAATCCGCGATAAACACATCCTTCCTTTCTTATCATCTCCCTCCAGCTCTTTACTGTTCATTACAGACGTAGAAGAATAAAAAGACGCGGAACTATTACATATCTGATTAACTAATACATACGCTAAAATGATAGAAATATGATGATTCAAAAGAAACTGTATACATAGTTAAATATAGAGTCTGTACAGAATTTCTACAAAACAACGAAACTAGAAATCTGATACTACAAAAACTACGATTAGAGTTTCTGTACAACGAACAAGGTCTGAAAGGAACAATGAAATCCGCGATAAACACATCCTTCCTTTCTTATCATCTCCCTCCAGCTCTTTACTGTTCATTACCGGCACTCAATGAAAACTAGTGAGCCTAATGCTTAGCAGGTAAAAATCTGGAATATCGAAGGCACATAACACAAGCGAACGATATCTGGATACATAACTGAAATCTGAGATCTAAATACGCTTTAGAATGAACAAGCGAAATAACATAACTGAGAAATCTGAAGGAAATTGAAAGCATAAAACATAATCAATTCCGAAAACATTTTCTATACTTCGTAAACGAAGCATCTTTAAACTTTCTCTAGAGCTGTGATTAAAATCACACTTGTGATCTTCTTTCATTTTCTGAAATTATGACAACACTTAAACATTTGGTCCAATTCGTTTGATCAAACTCCTGATATCAGTCTCTTAGCATATAGCTCATGGTGAAGGGATATAAGATCCGTAGACCTATACACCTAATCCTTCCTCTGATTGAAAGGGCACACGGTTCGTCAGCCGCGCACTCACCCTTCCTCTGGGGACCCTCTTTGTTGTCATAACTTAAAACATTTCTAAAAACATTGTTCCGCCCTTTCTTTTCTTTCGTAAAAATCTATTTTCTTTCTCTCTTGTACGATTTACTGGTTTTTCTTTTGTCTAATGATGTTCTGAAACTTCAAGAGATTTCTCTATAAAACTGGAGAATATAAAACTGAATAAAAACACTACTTGAATCTGTCAATTGAATCGAATAAATTTTTTGAATTGAAGCGGAAATGAATAAGGAATTCAAATCCGTGCTTTCTGTATCAACTGAAGACGTATTGAAGGAATAAGGAGTGAAATCTGAATTAGACGTAAGTGTCTCAACGAAGAGGAAACAAATCAGATTTCTGCTGGTCAAACATATGTCAACGCAATTTAAATGAATTTCATCAGATGTCATACAACTAGACTAATGAAACAGATGTCACGAAATGAAACGTATTCCCATCAGATGTCAACGGTCAACGATAGGGAAATGACTAATTTCAGATATCATATAAAATGAGAAGTCTGAACAAAATGTAAACTCGAAACAGAACTCTAACTTAGAAGTCTGTCCAACATAGAATATCAGCGATGGTGTAAGAACCAGATTTCAGACTTAGTCGCAAAAGCGAACACAACCAATGATTGTTTCCTTCGTCTGAAGAAATCAAAATATCTCAAGAAATTTCTGGAATTCGTCGAATAAGCTACTTGTAAGCTACTTCGAAGATAAATCTTTAGAAAAATCAGGAAACTACTGGACGAACATCATCAAACCATTTTATAAAACATTTCTGGATCAAAATACAGTAAACCGTAACGTTCATAAAAACAGAGCATGAACTTCTGGTTTTCCTGAAGAACAACCGTAGCCATCTTCCTTTTCTTTAATTCACATACAACATGCAAAATAGAACTGAATATATGCTTTCACTGAGTGAGCAAGAAACAGAGTTTACTTGCCTGAATTCTGCAACACAAAAAAGCTGAAATTCCAGCAATTTACTTACGCACCGCTCGTTTCCTTTAAAACTTTGAAAGAAGTTTTGCTCGGTTTCTTCAGAGAGAGCACCGCTTCAAAATATTTTGATTTGAAGATAATGATGCATGAAGCAGCTAACATCCTATATATATATGATTTTAAATGCCTAGAAAAGAAACGCGTTTAAATCAATATGTCGAAGTCTTCTAAAAGCGTACTCTGAAATAAAATGATGCATATGGAAACCGAACGATTTTTGTTAAAACAAAGGATTCGATTGGCTTACAGAAATAGACTAGATATCTGCTGAAATTGCATTCCTAACATCTGAAAGTCTATCAATAATCAGAAGTCTGATAGAAGCATCTGAAATCTCAACTTAATTCAATAAACTAATGATGCATGAAGCAGCTAACATCCTATATATATATGAATTTTAATGCCTAAGAAAAGAAACGTCGTTTAAATCAATATGTACGAAGTCTTACTAAAAGCGTACTCTAGAAATAAAATGATGCATATGGAAACCGAACGATTTTTGTTAAAACAAAGGATTCGATTGGCTTACAGAAATAGACTAGATATCTGCTGAAATTGCATTCCTAACATCTGAAAGTCTATCAATAATCAGAAGTCTGATAGAAGCATCTGAAATCTCAACTTAATTCAATAAACAATGGAAGCTGAAATCACGTATCATGAAATCTGAAAATTTAGCTTTTAAATAAATCGAAGCTAAACAGTACATGTCTGAAATCTGAAACTCGATTGAATCAAGAGTTGAATAAAATAGCATTTCAATGTAACCCCTCAAATCTTATAATCTTTCTAATTGTGGCCTATAAAAATTCTGGGCGTTACAATAGTCGCTCTTCCTCTTCAGTTAACCACAGGATCCAAGAATGGCATGGAAAGAACGGTTGGGAGAGAGGAATCCAACTGTACCAACCTTGCTCCAAGCTGAGACATCTACCGTCGGCTATCAGAAAAGATAAGTTTCGTGAAAGGTGCCGAGGGTTTCACGATGGGGATATCAACTCGGTCTCTGAAGGTATACGATATGTCTAAAGGTCAAAAAATGGCTAACAATTGGTCAAAGTCTAAGTATATAACTTCTCCCGATCTGATCTACAGTAACCACCGACCAGCTCAGATCTCTGAGATGATACCAGCTCCGGACGTCCAGTTCTTCTCTAAGCTGACTCCAGCTCGGAACAACCAGCACGCGCAACACTATATAAGCTCAACGTCATTAGAAAAACATGGGACTCTCAGATAAGCTTAGCACTTTCAAACATCATGGGCAATATCAGCACGCTTCACTCTCCAGCTGAGGTATCAGATCAGCTCGCACTACTCGAACCAGAACGCTCTACTCAGAAGTACAGTACCACCAGACCAGCTCAACTCGCACCAGATCAGCACATATCGATTAGGCTAGCACGCTCGATTCAATTTAGCACTATTCAGATTAGCATGTTTTTAACAGATCAGCTCAGCGCTAAATTGAAAAATACATCTCGTGCCTGATCTTATCTCCTCGAAATTGATTAATCAACTTAACCTGAACTGATCTTCCAGGCCTCACACATTTTGGGTAGACCAGTGACCAAATCATGTTCACAGTGACTGGCAATGGTGTTAAAATTTACATGATTTAATCATGTTGAGATCAAAAAGAGAGTTAAAATATAGCTCGGGGGTGAATGAACTCCTTCACATTTTCACAAAAACTCCTTTAAAATAAATTTACAAGCTTTGTCTTAACTCTAAGCTGAGTTATCGGATTGAAGGATCTCAAGGTGCTCTGTTCTTCGGAGTAACAAAAATATGTGCGGAATGAATTCGATTCAACAACGAACAGAATAAGAAGTGAATGTTGGGAAAGCGGTGGCGGATCTGGATCCCGTCTCCCGGCGGCGCAGCGGAAGTTTAAAATCAGGCGCTGGGATACGTTCAATACAATAAAATCAATACTATAAACCATTAATAGGATGATTTTCGGGGTGTTACCTTGCTGGCGTCTAGGCGTCTGGCTCCAACCAGAATCACAGGGAGATTGGCTCTTCACGGTAGGCGGCGGTAGATTCGTCTAATCGAGTCCACGACCGGAAGCAAGGTTCCTTCGTCAGCCTGCACTAGAAGGCCTGACGAGATCAGCACGGACGGAAACTCCTTGAAAAAGTTGGCCGGAACAAATTCCGGCGAGGGGAGGCGGCGGAGGCGGCGATGGTGGTGGCCGGCGGCGGCGGCTTTGAGAGAGAAGGGGGGAGGTCGTGTAGGTCTAGGTAGACTAGGGTTGTGATATGTTAGTTATGATTAATGAAGCCCTAAGTCTCTTTTAATAAGACTAGTAATGGACTTGGACCGGCCCAACGGGCCC
>KV006365.1:59495-73376 GCA_001598015.1 Dorcoceras hygrometricum
TGTTTGGATCTTTGGTGAGACCTAGGCTCCTTTTCTTGCGCAACGGCACCCGTGTTGTCGCAGTACACCGGGACTAGACCAAATCCATTATGAATGACGCCCAACTCTTGGACGAAGTTCCTTATCCAAATCGCCTCCTTAGCAGCAGCTGATGCTGTGATGTACTCAGCCTCAGTGGTTGAATCCGCGATGGTGTCTTGCTTGGAACTCTTCCAAGAGACAGCACCACCATTGAGCATGAATACAAATCCAGAGGTTGACTTCGAATCATCCACGTCACACTGGAAGCTAGAATCAGTGTAGCCTTCCAGTTTCAGTTCACCACCCCCATAGACCATGAACATATTCTTAGTCCTTCGCAAGTACTTAAGAATATCTTTCACAGCCTTCCATTGCATTTGGCCGAGTTGGCTTGGTATCGGCTCGTGACACTCAGAGCATATGCGACATCCGGTCTAGTTGAGATCATGCCATACATAATACTACCTATTGCCGAGGCATATGGCACATGTGTCATGCTTTCTATCTCCTCATTAGTCTTCGGACACATAGACTTAGATAGAGTGACCCCGTGGCACATAGGTAGGTGTCCTCTCTTGGACTCTTCCATAGAGAACCTCTTATGTATGGTATCGATGTAGGTGGCTTGGGTGAGTCCGAGCATCCGTTTCGATCTATCCCGATAGATCTATATTCCAAGAATATAGGATGCTTCACCCATGTCCTTCATCGAAAATCTACTAGACAACCATACTTTAGTTGATTGCAGCATTCCTACATCATTCCCAATGAGTAGAATGTCATCAACATAAAGTACTAGGAATGTCACAGCGCTTTTAACTACCTTCTTATAAACACATGGCTCCTAGGGATTCTTGATGAAACCAAATTCCTTAATTGTTTCATCGAATCTCTGGTTCCAACTCCTCGATGCTTGTGTGAGACCGTAGATCGATCTCTGAAGCTTGCATACCTTATGCTCGCTTCCAACAGATGTGAAACCCTCAGGCTGCGTCATATAGATCTCTTCCTTAATGTCCATTAAGAAACGCAGTTTTCACATCCATTTGCCATATCTCATAGTCGTACCATGCGGCTATGGCAAGTAAGATTCTAATTGACTTGAACATTGCGACTGGCGAGAAGGTTTCATCATAGTCAACACCTTGCCTTTGAGTGTAACCTTTCGCGACCAGTCGTGCCTTGTAGGTCATTACCTTACCATCAGGCCCAAGTTTTCTCTTGTATACCCATTTGCACCCAATAGGAACAATTCCTTTGGGAGGATTAACAAGAGTCCAAACTTGGTTAGCATGCATCGAGTCAATCTCAGACTGCATTGCTTCAAGCCATAAATTAGAATCTGCATCGGAAATTGCCTCCTTGAAAGTTCTTGGATCAGATCCAATAATTTGATCACCTTGATCATCTTCAAGGAGAAAACCATATCTCTCAGGAGCCCTAGGAACCCTTTCGGATCTCCTAGGTGCGACCATTTCTGGTACTGGCTCTGGAGGTGCAGGAGATTCACCTGGTACTTCAGTTGGTTCTCGAACCTCTTCGAGTTCTACTATTTTGCCCTTTCTATCAAGTAGAAATTCCCTTTCCATAAAGGTGGCATTCCTAGAAACAAACACTTTTGTTTCACTTGGATAGTAGAAGTAGTATCCAATGGAATTCTTTGGATACCCAATGAAGTAGCATAAGATGGATCTCGTATCCAGCTTATCTCCCACTGTCTGCTTCACATAAGCAGGAAATCCCCAAATCCTCATGTAGGAGTACTTGGGTGGTTTGCCCATCCACATCTCATATGGAGTCTTATCCACTGCCTTGGTGTGGACATTGTTCAACAACATTACCGCCGTTTCGAGCGCATAGCCCCAAAACGAGGTAGGAATTTCAGTGAAGCTCATCATAGATCGAACCATGTCTAACAGGGTTCGATTACGACGCTCCGCTACACCATTGAGCTGTGGTGTGGCCGGAGGGGTCCACTGTGCGAGAATCCCATTCTATTTCAGATGGTCTTGAAATTCAGCACTCAAGTATTCACCACCTCGATCGGATCGAAGTGCTTTAATACTTTTGCCTAATTGATTTTCTACTTCAGCCTTGAATTATTTGAACCTTTCAAAGGATTCAGACTTGTGCTTCATCAAGTACAAGTACCCATACCTAGAGTAATCGTCGGTAAAGGTGATGAAGTATGTGTGACCGTACTTAGTACCAATACTAAATGGGCCGCACACATCAGTATGGATCAAATCCAATACGCCTTGAGCACGCTCACCCTTGCCCTTGAAGGGTTTCTTAGTCATCTTTCCCTTAAGACAAGACTCACAAGTCGGTAGGGAGTTAATGTCTGACAGATCAAACATGTCACTCCTAACTAACTTGTTCATCCTACTTAGAGAAACATGACCTAGCCTAGCGTGCCAAAGTTGTGTTGGGTTTAAGCTATCGTGTTTCCTTTTAATCGTTGTTGTATGTGTTTCGACATCATGAGTTGGAACGTCTTTTAATTTTAAGGTGTACAAATCTTTTTCGCGTTCCTCAATTCCAACCAAACATTCATTCTTGTAAATATTGCAAATCGAATTAGCAAACATACAAGAATATCCATCACTATCAAGCATAGAAACAGAAATAATGTTCTTTATTAATTCGGGAACAAACAAAACGTTTCTCAATAACAACTTAAAATCAGAAGACAGAAATAAATAAACATCTCCTATAGCTACTGCAGCAACTCTTGCTCCATTGCCAAGCCTCAAGTGGGTCTCACCCTCTCTAAGACGTCGGCTTCTTGTCATCACCTGCAAATCATTGCAGATATGAGATCCACATCCGGTATCAAGTACCCAAGAAGTTGACTTAAGAGACATATTTATTTCGATATAGAACATACCTTTTGCAGTTCGCAACTGCTCGAGGTACTCCTTGCAGTTCCTCCTCCAATGCCCAGGCTTGTGGCAGTGGTGGCAAACATCCTCAGTCTTGTTTGGCTTGGAAGCCTTTGCCTTGGGCTTCTTGGTGGGATTTTCCTCCTTCACAGGGATAGAACGCTTCTTACCCTTGCGTCTGGGCCCCTTCTTCGCAGAGGAAGAAGAGCCCATGAGGAGGACGGGCTTGTCCTTCTTTATGGTTCCTTCGAACACTAAAAGAATGTTAACCACCTCTTCAAGGGTGGCTGCCAGCTTGTTCATGCTGAAGTTGACCACAAAGGGGTCGAATGCAGCAGGCAGTGAGAGGAGAAGCACATCCACAGACAGCTTGTGTGGAAGTGTGATATCAAGGCCCGACAGCTTTTCAACGAGCCCAATCATCATGCGGCTCGTCATAAGCTCCTTGACAGCCGTGAACCTCTCATGTCGAGATTTCTCCCCATACAGTTATTTGAGATGAAAAAGTATGTCAGCAGCATACTTTGTCTTCTCAAAGCGTCGTTGCATTTCTTTAGACATCGATGCCATCACATAGCATCGAGTCTTAAGCTCGTCGTCCCACCATTGCTGAAGCGTCACCAGCTCCTCAGGGCTGATTTCAGCAGGGGCTTCCTTCGGAGGGCTCTTCTCTATCGTATAAAGAAGTTTCTCCGAAGCCAACACAATGTTGAGGTTTCGAAGCCAGTCTTGGTAGTTCAGACCGGTGAACTTGTTGCTATCCAGTATAGCAGCGAGTGGGTTTTTGATCGAAGACATTGTATAAGCAGTAATACTGAAAAGAAAACAGACAATCATCACTAACTATATATAAAATAATCGCTAAGACATAAAACAAGGTCGTTAAGTTTTATGAATTACCCTCCCACTATTTTAACGATTTCACCACCCTCTAATGAAATCGAGAAAGCAAGTGATCGTCATCGGGCCCACCATATTCAAAAGTCATCCCACTAAGTCTAGTAATTTACAATGAATTTCCATGACACATAAGGGATACATTTTAAGGGGTGGGAACGGGCCACAAACAGACCCACTTTAAATATGATAATCAATGATATTAAATACAACCGAAATCGCAAAACCTAAAGCATACACCTAACACATTGGGGCATGGCTCTCGATTATCCCAATCATGCAATCAATCTAATTAATATGCATAAATTAAATAATCAAACCGCAAAATCATATTTTAATCATAAAATCGCATTTTATAATAAAATCGTATTTTGTCGATAAAATCAAATTTTAATCAACAAAATCATATTTAATTATAAAATCATATGTTACAATCAAAATCGTATTTTACAATTTTAATTGCATCATATTGGGCCAAAAACAATTTTGGGTCCAAAATCTCAAAATTTCAAAATTGACCAAAATCGGCCCGATATCGAATATCGGCCAAAAAACTTCATGGGCTGCCCGGGACAGGCCCGAACTAAACCTAGAAGGAAAAATCAGCCGTCGCAACACCGCCGGAAATCATGTCGGACGGCGGCCGCCACCATCGCGCGCGGCACAAGGCCTCGCGCGGCCGTGACTTGCGCGGCACAGCCGCGCAACGCGATGCGCGACAAGCGCATCTTCGCACGCCGTCGCTTCGACCATCACGCAACCAGTGCGCATGGTCAGCGAGCAAAGGCCGGCCATCGTTGGCGCAACGGCTTGCGCACAAAAGCGGCCATAGGCCGCGCGACATGCGCGACCATCGCGCGGCGAGCGCGCAACGAAGTGCGCGCGGCTGCTGGCCACGGCCGGCCACCATGCGCGGCCAGCGCGCATGGTGTTGTGCGCGCTATTGCGCACGTGATGGGCCCCCGCAAATGGCGGCGGCCGGCCGGTCGAAAAAAAACTTTTTTGTTTTTATTTTAAAACTCGAGATCTGATGCAATTATGGCACTACTGTATTGAAGGATCCGAGCCATGGCTCTGATACCACTATTGGGAAAGCGGTGGCGGATCCGGATCGCGTCTCTCGGCGGCGCAGCGGAAGTTTAAAATCAGGTGCCGGGATACGTTCAATACAATAAAATCAATACTATAAACCATTCATAGGATGATTTTCGGGGTGTTACCTTGCTGGCGTCTAGGCGCCTGGCTCCAACCAGAATCACAGGGAGACTGGCTCTTCACGGTAGGCGGCGGTAGATTCGTCTCATCGATTCCACGACCGGAAGCAAGGTTCCTTCGTCAGCCTGCACTAGAAGGCCTGACGAGATCAGCACGGACGGAAACTCCTCGAAAAGTTGGCCGGAAGAAATTCCGGCGAGGGGAGGAGGCGGCGGCGGCGATGGTGGTGGCCGGCGGCGGCGGCTTTGAGAGAGGAGGGGGGCGGCCGTGTAGGTCTAGGTAGACTAGGGTTGTGATATGTCAGTTATGATTAATGAAGCCCTAAGTCTCTTTTATTAAGACTAGTAATGGACTTGGATCGACCCAACGAGCCCGGGTCCAAATGACGATATCCGTCACTGTGACTTCATTACAACTCCGATCGCCGATCAGATCGGACCGATCGACTCAGTTTCCAAAACTGAATATTATGATCTGAAAAACCATTTTTCAGAACCCCAGTGCATTAGCGTACAGTACGGTACCTTTCAATCCATATATCCCGATCAGATCAACGACCATTGGTAAATCGAGAGTCGTTAGAGATCCGACAGCTATGCATACATCTTGGAGATCGAATAGTGACATCGCGAGTGTAACTAGGTAAACCCATTTACCTAAAACACTTCTAGTACTCTGGCCAGAGATTTATACACTATTATCCCCTCAGATAGCATAGGATATCCACGCATGTAAGCGAGCGGTGTATCCTCGACAACGAAGCATCGACTCCTACATGCATCGGGACCTCACCCAATCCCGCCGCCTAATGATTCCAAGTGAGTCGGCAAATGGGTCAAAGTGAGACGCCTATCATGTAGAGTCTCAATGACGTTTCGAGTCGTGAGGACTAAGCAGTACAACCAAGACCTCGGACTTATCCACTCGACAAATGGTAACCACTTGGAAAGTCCGAACGAGGGTAGTTCGATAGATCACCAGGTCACTATCTATCTGCACGCTCAGAACATCACAATGTTCTCTGCCAATGAAACATGGTACTTCACATCGTAGATACTAGTCTCAAGCTCGGGCGGCCTTATCCTCATTTTGACGGCCCAATCGACTAGGAATTAATTCAGAATACACAATGACTACTAGATGTGTTTCATGATAGCCGTCATACCCACTATCACATCTAACATACACTATGGTGCATTCTAGGTCTTTATCCAACACAATTGTTAACATTATATAAACATAACGAAGATAAAGAATGCCATGAATAAATGCGAATATCATATATAAAGATTGTCATATACAAGAGTCTATAAACCCACACGCCACGAGTTGGCTAGTTGGGCATCTACTCTAACAGTGAAAGTAGTAAGAGTAAAGAGACGAGAGTTTGTTTATAGAAGTTCGGAGCTTAAACTCTTACGTCTCCCCTTATTCCTTGTTCAGGAAGGATTCCACTAGAATAATTTGATTACAGCAGCTCCCGCAATAACCTAATCCTAACAGCCGCAACTATGATAACTCTATGACAGTTTATAGACACGCGATTTGTTCTGCTTTACAGTTATCAGCTCTGAGCTGATTAAGATACGCTCGCTCTTCACACTCTGGTTTTTATTTACACTTGAATAATCAGACACTACAGATTATGGTTACAACTCAGAAAAATGACTTTGAAGCTTTTGGGAGCAAAGTCGTAACTAAGAAGATGATGACAGTGAAGTTTTTGGCACGCGATAGAATTATCAAGCGTTTAGTCTCTGTATCACGTGTTATGTTTATTTCGTTGTTTTCTGTTTCATTGACTTTTTTTATTTGAATCTTCAGTGCATATGTAGCCTTTGATGAATTAAGACCATTGGAGGATTACTATAACTGGTGTCTGACAGTCTGATCTTCAGCTGTGACAAAATGGCTCTTTTCGATTTTGGCTTTCTACGACTCTTTTAGCTCTAGAGAAATTCAAAGACTCTTTCAGCTTGGACAAAGTACATCTTTGTTCTGGCTTGTTCTGTTCTCGTATGATTACCTTCCATTTTGCAGCTCTAGCCTGATCTTCTACTCTATTCCTTTGAGCTGGTCCCCTGAGCTGATCCTCTGATCTGGTCCTCAACTGAGAATTGCTCTGTTCTGCTATTTGACTTAATCTTGCTTCTTCTTCTTCTCAGATGATCGTCTCTCTCAGCTGATCTATTATGAAGCTCCAATATGAATCTACTCTAAGCTGATTTGTTCACTTAGGCTCTGATCTGATCTAATTCACGTCGCTCAAATATGTTCTAATCTGCTTCATTATACTTTGTATGGCTCTGAGCTGCTTATTTCTTCTTCGTTCAGCTCTGAGCTGTTTCATTCTTCTTTGTGAAGATCTGATTTGTGCTGTTGTGTTCTGTTTATCTGAGCTAATCTCCCGATCTAATCTGTTCTATACTCTAAGCTTCTCTTGCAAGATCTAAGCTGATCTGATTCTCTCTGCGCTTCTAACATGATCTGCTTCATCTCTCATCTGCTTTGTTCTTCTTTCTTCTGCTCTAAGCTGATCTTGTTGCCTGAGCTGATATGTAAGCTTTTCGATGCTTCTAAGCTGATATTCTTCTTCTTTGAACTATGCTCTTTGTTTAAACAGTGCACTTCTTCAGCTTGAAGCTGATAGTATGATCTGATCTGCTACGGCGCACTACTTCAGCTCGCAGCTCTTGTCCGTTCTGATCTGCTATAGCTTAGATCTACGCACTCGTGTAGATAGTCAGTAGCATAAGAGTAGGTTTTGTGTTCATCAAAATCCATATATGATCTGTTACACAGATCCAACAAATCGTTTATGCTACAACCATGATTTTGAATTTAGCTATTAACCATGTTGGTTCAGCTACCAGCTTATCTCACCAATTCACTTTGTAAGTGTTTTCGTACCTGTGTCCTGTTAGAACGGTCAGGCCGGCAGAGTTCAGAACTATGCATGTGTTTTTCTAAAAATGCACAATGTAATCATTATCACACAGTTGACTGATACTGATCAGATTATGAAAAATATTTTCAAATAAGATACATCTTCAATAATAATATTACCATGAACAATCTTACCCTTACCCACAGTTTCACATTTCGAATTATCATCAAATGTGATCTTTGGTCCTCTGATTTTTTTGATGCCACCAAGCAGCTTTCGATCTCCGGTCATGTGTCTAGAACATCCACTGTCTATAAATCTTGCGAATTTTTCAATAGTTTTTACCTGCTAACCTTCAAACAGAATAGAAAATTTTGGTACCCAGTTTTACTTGGGGTACATATCGGATTAGCCCTTTCGGGACCCACCTTGAATTACTCTTACAGTTTTCCTAGTGCGCTTGTCCATGAAAGTTCATGCAAAATCAGTGCGTGATCTATTTATGATTCCCTTTGATATGATGACCATATTGAACGTTTTTGTTCTTAACCTTTCGATATTTAATTGGTCTGGCCTTCGTCGAGCCATACCCATACTATTTCAAATCATCGTATATGATTCAGCTTTGGCTCTCATTTTTATTATGTTCAGTCTGTTCTGTAGCCAGCTCGGCTTTGAGATCTTAGGCTCGACATATCCAATGCCTGATTTTCCATTTTGGTTCAGATAAGATTCGTTCTGTTAATTATATTGTACGTACTCAATTGTATCATGTGTCTTGCTGGCCTTGACAAAATTCATTTTATTGAATTTTTCCTTATCCAGACTAGACTGAGTACTTGTTTCATCCAATCTGCTTTCACTATTATTAAAACCCAAACCAGATGTCATATAGTGGTTTTTGACTTTCGTGCAACTTTCTCAAAGAAACTGAAGATCTATTCTAGGAGTTTATCAATTGATTCAATCTTTGATTTTATGTAGTAACCTCCTCAAATTTTGATCTTAGTGAATCATTCTCAGATTTTAGCTTACTCAACATAGCTCTTAGATTTTCTGATTCCCCAAGCTGTGAATAGCTTGGTTAATCTAACCTAAATGTCAGGTTTTTTCTTTTAGATTTGACTTCCTCGAATGTTTTTGAAAGAAATTTATACTCATGGACCATCTCGTTAAGTGTAGAGATAAGGTCCTCTTGTGTAAATGTAAAATTTGAAAAGCCAAATACCTCGTCACTGTCATACGCCATCAGACAATGTACCTCCTCTTCCTCGCTTTTTCTTGAGGAACTACCAGATGTGCTCTCATCTGATTCAGATTCAGCCAATTTGCTACCACTTTCTTCAGCAACCAGGACATTACAACCATTATTCTTGTAATCTTGTTGCCTTTTTTATCCTTTGATCTGACGAATTTTTGCCATCCTTCGTGGATTTGTGCAATCTGTAGCAAATGTCCAGACTTGCCACAATTAAAACATTTTTGGTCAATATTGGTCTCTTCAGGCCTTTGATATTATTTGAAAAGATTGAGAGGAAAATCTTCTCATGAAACCCAAACTTCTTAATGAATAGGGACATGGTGTTGCTGCTGATTCGTTCTGCAGATCTTTGAGGCTTGTCCTCAGTTACAACAAGCGTCTTCATTGTTTGAGAAGTTGAAGCTTCCTCTTCTGTTCTGTTAACTAGCTCGAACTTATATGCCTTCAGATCGGAAAACAAGTCATATAGCTCAAGCTTGTTTAGGTCATTAGACTCTCTCACGCCCATTGTTTTGATGCCTCATTCTGTGGGCAGTGCTCTCATCATGTTTAGGTCAACTTCCCTATTGGTGTATATTTTATCAAGTGATGCAAGCTCAATCACTATGCTGCTGAATCTTTCATCAAACTCAGCCATAGTCTCTCTTTCCATCATTTTAATGGAATTAAATTTCTGCGTGACAACGGTGAGCTTGTTTTCCTTCGTCTACTCATTGCCCTCATACTTTGTTAGCTTATCCAAAATTTCCTTTGTAGTAGAGAACATATTGACCATGCTGAACATGTTTTTCTCCAGCGTCTTAAAGATAATGTCTTTGGCCACTTTTTCAAGGTTTTCTTTCCGCTTAACCTCAGCAATCCATCATATGTGGTGCCCCTTCTGAAATGGCAACAGCGGTATTTTCCTTCATTATTTTCATTGGGCCATCTGTTATGACGAACCTCATATCTTCACCTTCTGCGGCGATGCCATGGAAAAATATGAATGAGGTTTTAAAACTCATTTCGTTCATAGAGTGAGTTTATCTACTCTCAAACCGTGTCACCCTGGTCCTGTGATTTATTAAATTAAAGTGCGAAGCATACGAGTTTTGTTTTTTATATATATTTGAAGTAATCAAATGGTTCTGGATGGTTTGCAATCTTAGAAAGTAACTCGGATCGCAGATGGTAAATCAGGTCGGAATATAGAAAGTTTGTGAATCTTTTAAGTATTACAAATTGATCTCTTTCAGACAGGATGTAAGGACTGCAATTAATAAAAAGGTATTTGGCGATATAATTAGTTCAGATTAATGGGTAAATCAGTCGCGATTATTTAGCTTAGGGAGTTAGCGGCCAAAAATAGAACATCTCTGATGCAAGCTGATTTGATACTAAAAACTAAGCTAGTTCTGAACGAGCGCAAACTGGTAGCCGTGCTGATTTAAGGATTCTAAGCTGATTGGAAGTTATGGACATAAGCTAGTGTCAGTTCGAAGGCGGTCTGAGTTCCGGAAGCTGGTATCAGATCAGCAGAAGTCGGATCGGGAGAGAGAAACTGAACCTAGTAGTGAACAGATCAGATCAGAGGTCTAAGATGGAGCAGCACAGACCCAATTGCAGCAGCACCGCGCAAAGGACAAAATAAGAGTTTAGAAAGAACCAACATAAAGGACATAAGCAGATTAGGAACATATGATACGAATCATCTTAGGGTGTTGCAGGCTGATTGTGCGACCGGATTGAAGTAGCTTTGGTCAAAATTGACAAGGCAGCTTCGAAACGAATATCAATTGGAAGCATAAGCTGGATTTAGCTTTGAGAGTTACGTAATACTCTGAGCTGAATACTTCGTGCCATTTTAAATACGTAACCTGACCCGAGTATCGAGAGCTAAACCGAGTGCGAGGACAAAATTGCATGCAAGACTGATTTGAGGAGTCTAAGCTGATTTGACCATCGTAAGATGCTCCAAAGTTGTATACTGCGATCTCAGAGCGTCACGAAGCAATTGTGCTGATGTAAGCTGAATAGACTATCCTAATATGAATTGGTAATATGAGACAAATCTGAGTCTCCTACTCTGAGTAGTACTACTGTCAGTCCTCGTGCTCATATCAGAGTAAAAACACACAAACACATGCGGAAGCTATCAAAAAGCGGGTAAAATTTTCGCTTTTGGCCTGACGGTTTAAAACGATATAATTTAAAATAGTGCGATACTCAAAATATATCCCAGTTTGTAAAAAAACAACCAAACGCAGTTGTCAGCCAACAACAACACAGTATAGCACTCCAATAGCAATAACATGTATCAGACTCCAATAACATAATACAACAACAAAGCACAGGGCATCCCCTGGCTAATAGTACTGATACATATAAATATGCTATACGCTACTGGGATACTCAACCACCTCCTGGGTCACCACCAGCTGGGTTAAAACCATGACCAGCTGTAAAACCTGAGTTTCCTGAAAACAACACAAACAATGAAAACAACCAAGCCCCAGAGGGACATGGGGTCAAACCCCAGTACGGAGAGCAGCTATAAAACAGCAGTGAACAGCAAGAATAAAATGCAGATGCTATGCATGAGAAAGGAGAAAACAGCTCAACGGAAACTGCAACAGAATATGTGGCCACGGTGAGTGTAATGCCCGAAATCATTACATAAAGATTTAGTAATTTTAAAGTTCCAGATTGTCAATTTTGATGAAGTTTGATTTAAGGGTTGCATTTTCGGGTTCTATTCCGAACATTGAACAATGTTGGCGATCGTTATAAATTGAGTTTTGAGGATTTTATAAAAGAATTGAGGTTCCTGCTGATTTCGGGATGTTGTGTTAATTTCGAAAATTTAGTCGCAGCGAATTTGTGGTGAATTCAACGCAGGTCAACGTCACTGTAGCTACCTGCTGGTAGTTTTTCCTCGGTAGGATAACGTGGGCGTGACGAAGGCATGACGCCGGGTTACCGTTGGTTTTAGTTGCGTTGCGTGGATTGCTGCTGGTCGTTGTTGTAGTTAGCGCGAGAATGGTTGAGAAGGCGACACGTGTAGATTACTGTTGGGCACGTGGGAACCAGCAGCAGGAGTTTCCTTTATGCAACTGCTGGTTTTTGTATGCGTCGACTAGATTAGATGTTGTAGGCGCAGCGACGCCGTTTGATTAAGTGCAACTGATGGCTTTGAATCGTTGTGAAGAATGGGTGTCTGCTGGACGACCAGCAGTTGGTAACGATGTTGCTATAACCGGTACGGCATCGTTTAGATTAGTTAATGCGTCGTCGTTTTGAGTGGTTTCGCGAAATCAGCCGCTAGTGGGTTTGAAATAGGAACATTAATACGATGCCGTTTTGAAGGAATTAGCAAAACCAGTCGTTGGACTAATGGAGCGACCAGCTGCTGGTAGACGTTGGTATGTTACGACGTCGTGGGGATTAGTTGTAGAGGAATCGTTTTGATTTCAAAGCAC
This sequence comes from Dorcoceras hygrometricum, assembly GCA_001598015.1. NCBI lineage: Eukaryota > Viridiplantae > Streptophyta > Magnoliopsida > Lamiales > Gesneriaceae > Dorcoceras > Dorcoceras hygrometricum. The sequence continues at coordinate 72,120 of KV006365.1, forward strand.
TGCGACTGGATTCTTGCTGCGACTGGGTTTTGTCGCGATTCGATCATAGCGACTGATAATGCTGCTACTGCTGGTTGAAGAAATGTGAAACCAGCTGCAGAATGTCTAATATAACAAAGTTTGATCATTTCAGCGACTGGTAATGATGAACAACAGTTGAAGAATCTGTTAAACGATAAGTATGAAAGGGGGAACTGATTTCGAAGCGGTGTGAGTATATCCTGTTCTGAGATATCAATACTCAGCATGACACGTGGAATTCATACAGATTGCGTTGGGAATTCCACAGAAGCCAGAGACTTTCACTTATAAATAGGATTGAATTCGAAATACTGAGGAGGAGTACTGCGGATATCCGACTTTGTTTGCGAAGTTCTGAAGAAGTGATTGAAACAGAGTTTGAAACGATAAAGGTAGTAACTTCAAAACAGAGAATACGAAGGTATAATTTGACAGTAGAGTCAGGGATTAGATTACTCAAGAATGAGTTTTCTTGACATTCTTGAGTTATCCCGCTGAAATCACATACATGTTTATACTGTTCTTGATTTAGAACTTGAGTTATGTATGTGTCGATCCATCACAGGTAGTGGATCTTTTATATTTGCATGAGATTGCATAACGAAGAGAATTGAATTGATTCTAATGCCCAGGACTGAGATGACCTGATTTTCGAAGTTAGAGTCGACTTCGATAGATGAATATTCATGTCAAGATCGTATACGAATCTTGATGGCATTGATGTGAAATGGAATCAATTCTGAGAACGAAGAGATGAGATAGAAGCATTGCATTGCATTTTATTCAGTTGATAAACTGATTTTATGTTCTGTCGATATCATTTTTACCTGTTGAGTTATACTGGGAATTGTTTCTCACCGGAGTTTATCCGACTGTTGTTTTGTTTTGTATGTGTGCATGACAACAGGTAGGAGAGAGCCGAATTGATGGGACTGGGGTAGCAAGAGCTGATTACCAAGTGGAAGGACAAAGAACAAGAAATACTAGAGATCTACTGCTAGTTAGTTTTGGAATGTTTAATGGTAGAAACACGGAGACTGGTTTTGTAGTACCGATAAATTGTTGTATCAGTAGGTGTAATAACCAATAAACATTGTACAGTTGTTGTATTATATAAAAACTAGCTTTTGAACCATGAACAGTGTTCTGCTCAGTTATGTGACCAGCTCTTGCGCTTTAAAAAAAAAAAAACTACTAGATTAGACAAATATAAACTTGTTAGTTTAATTAATCGCC
>KV006365.1:85563-109222 GCA_001598015.1 Dorcoceras hygrometricum
GAATACACAGTGACTATTAGATGTGTTTCATGATAGCCGTCATACCCACTATCACATCTAACATACACTATAGTGCATTCTAGATCTTTACTCAACGCAATTGTTAATCATCATACAACACAATGAAAGTAAAGAATGCCATAAATAAATGTGAATATCATATATAAAGACTGTCAAATACAAGAGTCTATAAACCCACACGCCACAAGTTGGCTAGTTGGGCATCTACTCTAACATTGAGGAAGCACTACTGGTGGAAACAAATGAAGTCTGATGTGACTGAATTTGTTTCAAAATGTTTGAACTACCAACATGTGAAAGCTGAAAGAAAGAAGCCTGCTGGATTATTACAAAGTTTGTCAGTTCCTGAATGGAAATGGGATCACATTTCTATGGACTTTGTAAGAAAGTTGCCGAGATCGTCCCGAGGTTGCGATGCTATTTGGGTGATTATCGATAGGTTAACTAAATCTGCTTGTTTTATTCCCTATCGAATGACCTATTGACATGATAAAATGGCAGAACTCTATATTCGAGAAGTGGTAAGATTTCATGGAATAACAAAATCGATCATCTCCGATAGAGATCCTCGATTTACTTCACATTTTTGGAGTAGCTTGCAACAGGCTTTGGGTACAAAATTGCATCTAAGCACCGCTTATCATCCTCAAACTGATGGACATCTGAAAGAACAATTCAAACTCTTGAGGATATGCTTAGAGCTGTAGTACTGGACTTTGGTATTTCATGGCAAGATTCATTACCATTGGTGGAATTCTCATACAAAAACAGCTATCAAACCAGTATTGAGATGGCTCCATTTGAAGCGTTGTATGGGAGAAAATGTCGTTCACCCTTATACTGGGATGATGTATCGGAGGTGCCTGAATTGGGACCAGATTTGATTAGGGAAATGACTGAGAAAGTGAAATTGATTCAGCAGCAAATGAAAACAGCACAGCATAGGCAAGCGAGGTATGAAAATATCAGACGTCGACCGTTGTGTTTTGAAACAGGGGACAGAGTATTCTTGAAATTTCTCCTTTCAGGGGTACAATCAGATTTGGTAAATGAGGGAAATTGTCTCCAAGATTTATTGGGCCTTATGAAATTCTGGAAAAGATAGGTGACCTTGCCTATCGACTTGCATTACCTCCCTCTCTATCTGGTATACATGATGTTTTCCACGTATCTATGTTACGAAAGTACATACCAGATGTATCACATGTTATTCCTGTTGATGAAGCTGAACTTGATGAAACTTTGAGTTATTTTGAACAACCGATTCAGATACTTGATCGAAAGAATAAACAGCTCCGAACGAAAACCATTCCATTGGTGAAGATTCAATGGAATCGACACGGAGTTGAAGAAGCAACATGGGAGGTGGAAGATGATATGAGGCAAAGATTTCCATCTTTGTTCCAATGAGGTCAGTGGTAATTCATTTCTGTCACTTCGTGAAACTGTTGATGAGTTCGAGGACGAACTCAAATTTTAGAGGGGGAGAAATGTAATGCCCGAAATCATTACATAAAGATTTAGTAATTTTAAAGTTCCAGATTGTCAATTTTGATGAAGTTTGATTTAAGGGTTGCATTTTCGGGTTCTATTCCGAATATTGAACAATTTGGCAATCGTTATAAATTGAGTTTTGAGGATTTTATAAAAGAATTGAGGTTCCTGCTGATTTCGGGATGTTGTGTTAATTTCGAAAATTTAGTCGCAGCGAATTTGTGGTGAAGTCAACGCAGGTCAACGTCACTGTAGCTACCTGCTGGTAGTTTTGCCTCGGTAGGATAACGTGGGCATGACGAAGGCATGACGCCGGGTTACCGCTGGTTTTAGTTGCGTTGCGTGTATTGCTGCTGATCGCTGTTGTAGTTAGCGCAAGAATGGTTGAGAAGGCGACACGTGTAGATTACTGTTGGGCACGTGGGAACCAGCAGCAGGAGTTTCCTTTATGCAACTGCTGGTTTTTGTATGCGTCGACTAGATTAGATGTTGTAGGCGCAGCGACGCCGTTTGATTAAGTGCAACTGATGGCTTTGAATCGTTGTGAAGAATGGGTGTCTGCTGGACGACCAGCAGTTGGTAACGATGTTGCTATAACCGGTACGGCGTCGTTTAGATTAGTTGATGCGTCGTCGTTTTGAGTGGTTTCGCGAAATCAGCCGCTAGTGGGTTTGAAATAGGAACATTAATACGATGCCGTTTTGAAGGAATTAGCGAAACCAGTCGTTGGACTAATGGAGCGACCAGCTGCTGGTAGACGTTTGTATGTTACGACGTCGTGGGGATTAGTTGTAGAGGCATCGTTTTGATTTCAAAGCACTGCGACTGGATTCTTGCTGCGACTGGGTTTTGTCGCGATTCGATCATAGCGACTGATAATGCTGCTACTGCTGGTTGAAGAAATGTGAAACCAGCTGCAGAATGTCTAATATAACAAAGTTTGATCATTTCAGTGACTGGTAATGATGAACAACAGTTTAAGAATCTGTTAAACGATAAGTATGAAAGGGGGAACTGATTTCCAAGCGGTGTGAGTATATCCTATTCTGAGATATCAATACTCAGCATGACACGTGGAATTCATACAGATTGCGTTGGGAATTCCACAGAATCCAGAGACTTTCACTTATAAATAGGATTGAATTTGAAATACTGAGGAGGATTACTACGGATATCCGACTTTGTTTGCGAAGTTCTGAAGAAGTGATTGAAACAGAGTTTGAAACGATAAAGGCAGTAACTTCAAAACAGAGAATACGAAGGTATAATTTGACAGTAGAGTCAGGGATTAGATTACTCAAGAATGAGTTTTCTTGAGTTATCCCGCTGAAATCACATACATGTTTATACTGTTCTTGATTTAGAACTTGAGTTATGTATGTGTCGATCCATCACAGGTAGTGGATCTTTTATATTTGCATGAGATTGCATAACGAAGAGAATTGAATTGATTCTAATGCCCAGGACTGAGATGACCTGATTTTCGAAGTTAGAGTCGACTTCGATAGATGAATATTCATGTCAAGATCGTATACGAATCTTGATGGCATTGATGTGAAATGGAATCAATTCTGAGAACGAAGAGATGAGATAGAAGCATTGCATTGCATTTTCTTTCAGTTGATAAACTGATTATATGTTCTGTCGATATCATTTTACCTGTTGAGTTATAATGGAATTGTTTCTCACCGGAGTTTATCCGGCTGTTGTTTTGTTTTGTATGTGTGCATGACAACAGGTAGGAGAGAGCCGAATTAATGGGACTGGGGTAGCAAGAGCTGATTACCAAGTGGAAGGACAAAGAACAAGAAATACTAGAGATCTACTGCTAGTTTTGGAATGTTTAATGGTAGAAACACGGAGACTGGTTTTGTAGTACCGATAAATTGTTGTATCAGTAGGTGTAATAACCAATAAACATTGTACAGTTGTTGTATTATATAAAAACTAGCTTTTGAACCATGAATAGTGTTCTGCTCAGTTATGTGACCAGCTCTTGCGCTTTAAAAAAAAAAAAACTACTAGATTAGACAAATATAAACTTGTTAGTTTAATTAATCGCCCACATAATGAGATTAGAAGATAATTGTGAAGCAGAGAGCCTCACAGTGAGTGTAGGACATGTGGGTGCTACCCACTCACCCCTATTCGCCCACCCTTACCAGATGCAACAACAACCCAACCTACGAACTGTGGTAGCTAGCCACTCGGCGCATAGGGGAAATGAGAGTGCGGAATCACCGCTCGCCCTCGCATCCTGGTAAGTAAACAGAACAAGTACAACGAAGCAATGGCTGCAAAAGCTGAACGGAGATGCAAATGCGTGTATGCAACATGCTGGAATAACAAGCATATAAACATATGCGAGACAATAATAGCATCAGCACGTATACACCATATCTCACAACACAGCAGCCAGCAATAGCCATCTCACAAATTATCCAAGCCATAACATCGCTGTATTACAAACTCCAATCCGTACCTTATACTTCTGTGTAATAATTACCACAAAAAAGGTCCCGAGAAAGCTGAACAACAACCTGTCAAGGCACACAGGGGATAAATCATCGGGACTCAAATACACAGAAGGTACTGCCGGGAATTACAACACAACCAGCGATCAATCCCATCAATACCACTAAACATGGAGCTTAAATCAACTTACTAAAGCTAAGATCTTACAACAATTCGAAGCTACCTGCTCACAGCAAACACACGGCCAAGACAGTAACTTCGCGACCTCGCTCTAGCTAACAACAGCCTCCAAGAATGGTATAAGATGGAATAGCTTCTCGAGAGGATTCCAACGCTACCTCGCACGAACCAAACAACCACCGAGAACGACGGGAATTCACCGGAAAAGCTCACGGTGAACAGTGCTCTAGGGTTCGAGAAACAGAGGTCGACAATTTGGAGAATTTCACTAAGTATGGGATCTGATATCTCAAATAGAAGATCAAGTCTTCCTTATATATATAAATCCCACAACAGCTGGAAATCTGATTTAAAAGTCCACCGACATAACCAGCAGGCACCAACAAACCAGCAGATGCGAAGAACCAACTGCTGAATTCTCAAACCACGCTAATCAAAACGATGTCGCAGCGACTTAACAAAACGACGTCGCACCGCTTACGTCATCAAATCTGCCACCAGCTGGTCGCCTAAACCCATCGGCTGGTTTCTCTCGCGTGAAATCCTACCAAAAGCTGGTACCAGTCGCGACATCTAAACCGCAGCGTTGCAACTAATTAAAACGGCGTCGCATAGTTCTTCTCTCAAAACCAGCTGCAAGCTACAGAAGAGTTGACCAGCGTTGACGTCTGGAAATCTAATATGCGCATCGACTGGTTCCTTAGCGCTAATCAAACGACGACGTTTCCTCCTCGCGCTACAGGGACGTTGACCCGCGTTGACATCTACTTCGGCTGAACAACCAACAGGCACACACACGCGATCAACTCTCACACTAGCGCTACACCAAAACGACGTCGCTCCAACTTATTCAAACGACACCGTATCCAACCCGATACAAATTCACGCTACGACTGGTTTTTCACCACAGACCAGCTGCTAGCTCACAAAACCAGCTTTTACCCAAAATCTCAAAAATACGAAAACTTCCAGAATTGCTTAAATGCGAAATCTGACCCGAAAATGCCAACCAAACTTACAAACAGAGATCTAAACCACCAGAAATCTCTAGAAACTGATTAATTCCAACCAAATTAATCTTATACAATTCCAGGTCTCACATTTCTCCCCCACTAAAAAGGATTTCGTCCCCAAAATCAAACAGTAATTTTGAAACACAACTCAACAACAGCAAGCAAAAAACAGAAACCCGCCTAACACAAGTCAAGAATTCAAGATAACTGAGCAAACAATCAACAGCAACTAGGGAAAAAATACAACCAAAAGCTACAAACTACTGGAAATTTAGCTCAACAGCTACTCAAACAGATGCGGCCACTCGCGCTGCATCTTTTCTTCCAGCTCCCAAGTAGCCTCTTCCCTTCCATGTTTGCTCCACTGCACCATCACCAACGGAATGGTTTTATTCCTCAACTGTTTCTCTTTTCTGCCAAGGATTTTCAAGGGATATTCCTGTTAGCTCAAAGACTGATCTAGCTCCACATCGTCAGTTCCAAGCACATGAGACGGATCTGGCTCATACTTCCTCAACATGGAAACATGAAAGACGTCATGAAGAGAAGACAACTCTGGTGGCAACAACAGCCGATACGCTAAAGGGCCAATCATCTCAACAATCTCATACGACGTAACGAGGGGCTAACTTTCCCTTGCGTCCAAAGCGCATCACACTGCGAAACGGAGAAACTTTGAGAAATACACGATCACCAACCTGAAACTCAAGAGGTCGACGCCTCTTATTCGCATAACTGGCTTGGCGATCCTGGGCAGCCTTCATCCGCTGTCTAATAAGATCCACATGATCTTTCATTTGCTGCACAAAGTCAGGGGCAGATAGCTGCTTTTCCCCCACTTCTTCCCAACATACCGGCGATCTGCACTTTCTGCCATACAAAGCCTCGAATGGCGCCATACCAATCGTCACTTGGTAGCTGTTATTGTAGGAAAACTCTACTAAAGATAACTCATCTTGCCAGCTACCTCCGAAATCCAACACAACAGCTCGTAACATATTCTCCAACGTCTGGATAGTCCTCTCAGATTGGCCATCTGTCTGAGGGTGATACGTGGTGCTCATCGCCAATCTGGTACCCAAAGCTGTTTGCAAACTCTTCCAAAACCTGGAAGTAAACCTTGGATCTCGGTCGGAAACGATCGAAACAGGCACACCATGCAGTCTAACCACAAAAATCAACGTACAGCTTCGCCATATTCTTCAACGAGAAGGTCATCCCATAGGGAATAAAATCTCTCAGATTGGCCATCTGTCTGAGGGTGATACGTGGTGCTCATCGCCAATCTGGTACCCAAAGCTGTTTGCAAACTCTTCCAAAACCTGGAAGTAAACCTTGGATCTCGGTCGGAAACGATCGAAACAGGCACACCATGCAGTCTAACCACAAAATCAACGTACAGCTTCGCCATATTCTTCAACGAGAAGGTCATCCCATAGGGAATAAAATGTGCAGACTTCGACAAGTGGTCTATAACCACCCAAATAGCATCGCATCCTCTGATGGAACGAGGCAGATGCGTCACGAAATCCATAGCAATGTGCTCCCAATTCCATTGGGGCACTTCCAAACTCTGCAACAAACCACCGGGTCTCATCCTTTCGGCCTTAACCATCTGACCATTCAAACAACGAGCAACAAAACCAGCAACGTCGCTCTTTAGGCCAGCCCACCAAAAGTGCGGCTTCAAAGCATGGTACATTTTCCGTGCACCAGGATGAACACTATGTCTGCTACAGTGCACTTCCCGAAGGATCTTCTCCTTCAAATCAATCAAATTGGGCACAACCAACCTGCCCCGGAAACGTAAACAACCATCGGAAGAAACAGAGTAGTCCTCAAGTTCGCCAGCCTTGACCTTCAATTTCAACTTGTGGATAGACGGATCAGTACTCTGAGCTGCTCGAATAGTCGAAACAATCTGTGGCTCCACTTGGAAAGAAGAAACCACCACACAATTCTCAGCCGGGTAAAATCTCCAACCCGTAGTGTTAAGATGCTCCTTATCTTTAGAGATGTACAACGACGCAAGCATCTCACTAGCCTTCCTGCTCAAAGCATCGGCCACTACATTCGACTTCCCAGGCTGGTACTTAATCTCACAATCAAAGTCCTTTAGCAGCTCCATCCACCGACGTTGTCTCATGTTCAGGTCAGGCTGCGAAAACAGATACTGCAAACTCTTGTGGTCGGAGTACACCACAAACTTCTCGCCATACAGGTAGTGACGCCAGATCTTCAACGCAAAGACCATCGCTGCTAACTCCAAATGATGGACTAGGTAACGAGTCTCGTGCGGTTTCAACTGCCACGAGGCATACGCAATGACTCGACCATTCTGCATCAACACACAACCCAATCCATTGAGCGAAGCGTCAGAACAAACAATGAAACCACCTGAACCGGACGGCAGAGCCAACACAGGCGCAGTATTCAACTTTTCCTTGAGCAGTTGAAAAGCATTCTCGCACTGCTCAGTCCATACAAATCTCTTGTCCTTCTACGTCAACTGAGTCATCGGCTTTGCTATACTTGAGAATCCTTCAATGAAGCGACGATAATAGCCAGCCAGACCCAAGAAACTACGAATCTCGGAAACATTCCTGGGACGCTCCCAGTTCAGAATGGCATCAACCTTGCTAGGATCTACAGAAATCCCTTCGGCTGAAATCACATGTCCCAAGAATACGACGCGATCCAACCAGAACTCGCACTTGGAGAACTTTGCATACAACTGCTGGTCTCTCAGCGTCTGAAGGACAATCCTCAAATGCTCCTTGTGCTCCAAAGGAGTCTTCAAATAGACTAAGATGTCATCGATGAACACGATCACAAACTGATCGATAAACTCGCGGAAAATTCGGTTCATCAAATCCATAAAGACTGCAGGGGCATTAATCAATCCAAACGGCATCACCAGAAACTCGGAATGCCCGTACCTGGTACGAAAAGCAGTCTTCGCGACATCTTGTTCTCTCACTCTCAGCTGATGGTACCCGGAACGAAGATCAATCTTTGAATACACCGCAGAACCTTGCAACTGATCAAACAGATCATCGATTCTTGGCAACGGGTACTTGTTCTTGACAGTGGCTTTATTCAACTGGCGAAAATCAATGCACATCCGCATTGAGCCATCCTTCTTCTTCACAAACAAGATGGGCGCTCCCCATGGCGACATACTAGGTCGGATAAAACCTTTCTCCAGCAAATCATCTAACTGAACCTTGAGTTCTCTCAACTCCGCAGGCGCCAGACGATAAGGAGCACGCAAAATTGGAGCTGTGCCAGGCACCAGCTCTATGCTGAAGTCAATCTCCCGCCTCGGAGGGAAACCAGGAATCTCCTCCGGGAACACATCCGGGAAATGTCGCACCACGGGAACATCACTGAGCTGAACACGGGAAGAAGAAGACGCATCCAAAGCGTAGATCATAAAGCCAGCATTCCCCAAAGATAACAAACTAAACATCTCCATCGCTGAGACCAACGGGATCTTCGATCTAGAATCCTGGCCTCCCAATGCATCAAACGGATCAAGTTCGCTAACAGGACATGCTCACCAAACCGCAACACACCATCCAACAAAACCTCCTGGGAGAACAAGCTCACACCGCCAGGGGTAGACACGGAAACAGCATCGCGCAACGAAATGGTACACAGACCATGCTCAACAACAAACGAATCAGAAATAAACGAATGCGATGCACCGGTGTCAAACAACACATGCACAAGAAAATAAAAAACAAGGTAAGTACCTGCGATCACCCGACTCGGTGTCTCCTTGGCCTGCTCCCTAGTGATGGCGTTAACCTGAGCATGCTGGGGTCCAGAGAAGAAAGGCTGAGACGTCTGCCGAACCGCGATGGACCAGGATGCTGAAAAGCCCTAAACTGAGTCTCACCCAATCGGGGCTGCGGAAACTGAGGGGAACGACCCCTAGACTGACCTCCTCGACCCTGAGGCTGGGCCGCGATCTGCTGTGATCCAGCTGACGAACAAACTCTAGCAAAATGCCTGTACTGACCACAAAGGTTGTAGGAGCCCTGCACACCAACACACTACGTAGATGGATGCTTTCCACCGCAAAAGCCACAAAACTCAGTCCAAGATCTACTGCTACTTGAACTGCCTGAACCAGAAAAGCCAGAACCCGACTTTTTCTTAAACTGCTGACCTCGGGGTCGAAACCTCTGACGGCCAGACTGCTGCGCCACCTGTGGCTGCTGCTGCTGCTGCTGGGGCTGATAGGATGACTGGGAGGACTGAGAAGACTGTGCTCCCTGAATAGCAGGACAGCCACCCGGCGTTGCCTGCTGCCTACGAGCACGACGACTATGCAAACCTTCCTCAATGTCGATGGCACTGTCCACAGCCTCAGCGTAAGTCTTGGGCTTACTAGTCAAAACCATCTGATACAACTCTTCATTCAAGCCCTCAAGAAATCAAGTCCGCTTGGCCCTCTCCCGTCCAGAAACATGGGGAACGTACGCCAACAGAGAAGAGAACTTCCTAGCATACTCCCGAACAGTCATGGAACCTTGCTCCAGATGGTCGAACTCCCGCTCCTGGGCGTTCACATAAGACTCGAGCACATACTCCTGCCGGAAGGTCTCGCAGAAACTGTCCCAAGAGATCCCAACACCGGTCTCCAACAAGGTACTCGAAGCGCCTCACCACCAGCGCTCTGCTGCCTTCCTAAGCAAGAGGGTCGCTAAACTCAGTCGAAGATCATCATCATACTGCACCCGATCAAAAAGACCAATGATGTTACGGAGCCACAAGTCCGCATCCTCACTAGACTCATCACCATTAAAGACTGGAGGGTTCATCCGCTGAAACCGTGCTATAACAACATCCATCCGCTCCGCAGGAGGTGCCGCAATCTCATCTTCCTCCTCGTTGCTAACACGAGTATGACTACGGGCACTACGCCTATCCTCATTCTGTCCTACTGATTCCTCAAACTGCCCCCTACCTCTACCACGACGTCTAGGCGGCATCTAAGAAAACACTCAACAGGATCAAGCAAAACAGAACAGATACAACATAGATAGCACAACAAGATGCAGCACATAATCACATAGTCAAGCACATGCAACACACAACAGTGTGCCTAGACTCAAGTGTGATCAAGGAAATTGAGCTTATCCAGCTTAAACTCTGATACCAAAAATGTCAGGCCTCGTGCTCATATCAGAGTAAAAACACACAAACACATGCGGAAGCTATCAAAAAGCGGGTAAAATTTTCGCTTTGACGGTTTAAAACGATATAATTTAAAATAGTGCGATACTCAAAATATATCCCAGTTTGTAAAAACAACCAAACGCAGTTGTCAGCCAACAACAACACAGTATAGCACTCAAACAACAATAACATGTATCAGACTCCAACAACATAATACAACAATAAAGAATAGGGCATCCCATGGCTAACAATACTGTTACATATAAATATGCTATACGCTACTGGGATACTCAACCACCTCCTGGGGCACCACCAGCTGGATTAAAACTACGACCAGCTGTAAAACCTGAGTTTCCTGAAAACAACACAAACAAGGAAAACAACCAAGCCCCAGAGGGACATGAGGTCAAACCCCAGTACGGAGAGCAGCTATAAAACAGCAGTGAACAGCAAGAATAAAATGCAGATTCTATGCATGAGAAAGGAGACAAAAGCTCAACGGAAACTGCAACAGAATATGTGGCCACGGTGAGTGTAGGACATGTGGGTGCTACCCACTCACCCCTACTCGCCCACCCTTACCAGATACAACAACAACCCAACCTACGAACTGTGGTAGCTAGCCACTCGGCGCATAGGGGAAATGAGAGTGCGGAATCACCGCTCGCCCTCGCATCCTGGTAAGTAAACAGAACAAATACAACGAAGCAATGGCTGCAAAAGCTGAACGGAGATGCAAATGCGTGTATGCAACATGCTGGAATAACAAGCATATAAACATATGCGAAACAATAATAGCATCAGCACGTATACACCATATCTCACAACACAGCAGCCAGCAATAGCCATCTCACAAATTATCAAGCCATAACATCGCTTTATTACAAACTCCAATTCGTACCTTATACTTATGTGTAATAATTACCACAACAAAGGTCCCGAGAGCTGAATAACAACCTGTCAAAGCACACAGGGGCAATCATCGGGACTCAAATACACAGAAGGTACTACCGGGAGTTACAACTCAACCAGCGATCAATCCCATCAATACCACTAAACAGGGAGCTTAAATCAACTTACTAAAGCTAAGATCTTACAAAAATTCAAAGCTACTTGCTCACAGCGAACACACGGCCAAGACAGTAACTTCGCGACCTCGCTCTAGCTAACAACAGCCTCCAAGAATGGTATAAGATGGAATAGCTTCTCGAGAGGAGTCCAACGCTACCTCGCAAGAACCAAACAACCACCGAGAACGACGGGAATTCATCGGAAAAGTTCACGGTGAACAGTGCTCTAGGGTTCGAGAACAGAGGTCGACAATATGGAGAATTTCACTAAGTATGGGATCTGATATCTCAAATCGAAGATCAAGTCTTCCTTACTATATATAACCATCGGAAAAGTTCACGGTGAACAGTGCTCAGGGTTCGAGAAACAGAGGTCGACAATATGGAGAATTTCACTAAGTATGGGATCTGATATCTCAAATCGAAGATCAAGTCTTCCTTATATATATAAATCCCACAACAGCTGGAAATCTGATTTAAAAGTCCACCGACATAACCAGAAGGCACCAACAAACCAGCAGATGCGAAGAACCAACTGCTGAATTCTCAAACCACGCTAATCAAAACGATGTCACAGCAACTTAACAAAACGACGTCGCATCGCTTACGTCATCAAATCTGCCACCAGCTGGTCTCCGAAACCCATCGGCTGGTTTCTCTCGCGTGAAATCCTACCGAAAGCTGGTACCAGTCGCGACATCTAAACCACAGCGTTGCAACTAATTAAAACAGCGTCGCATAGCTCTTCTCTCAAAACCAGCTGCAAGCTACAGAAGAGTTGACCAGTGTTGACGTCTGAAAATCTAATATGCGCATCGACTGGTTCCTTAGAGCTAGCCAAACGACGACGTTTCCTCCTCGCGCTACAGGGACGTCGACCCGCGTTGACATCTGCTTCGGCTGAACAACCAGCAGGCACACACACGCGATCAGCTCTCACACTAACGCTACACCAAAACGACGTCGCTCCAACTTATTCAAACGACACTGTATCCAACCCTATACAAATTCACGCTACGACTGGTTTTTCACCACCGACCAGCTGTTAGCTCACAAAACCAGCTTTTACCCAAAATCTCAAAAATACAAAAACTTCCAGAATTTCTTAAAATGCGAAATCTGACCCGAAAATGCCAAGAAAACTTACAAACAGAGATCTAAACCACCAGAAATCTCTAAAAACCAATTAATTCCAACCAAATTAATCTTATACAATTCCAGGTATACAACTACGCATAGCCAGTACTGATGGTGTAATCTGAATTGAACATATACTGGTTATCCTGAGTACCCAAACTGATCTGTGGATGCGAGAGATGAGCATTCCATGAGCTGAGAGCTGAATTGAATGTGCATGTTGAATTGCATGCCTAATCTGATACAGTGTAGATGCCTGAGTTGATCTGAACGTACTATATCCCAGATCTGAAGAACGTTGGTTATAGAGATATATGCCTGTTGACCACCACTTAGTCATATTTTGCAGCCACATGTCATACTTATCTTCTGAGAACATCATTATCGTCAGAGAGTAAGACTTATCTTTTACAAGTGTCTGATCGTGCTTATCGTTTAAGGATGACGGTCCATAATTATCTTCTCGAGTTCCAACCCCGATATTTTCTGGGCAAGCGGTGGTACTTACTATTAATAGGATATCTTGTAATTCTGATTGGGGTAGATTGATTGAAGATACTTGTACAAGAATAAGAATCACTGAAAAATATATTTGACGCGTTACCATCTTGTACCAGTTTGGAACTGCACAACGGCCGAACCAAGAAAGCAAAGAAAATCTTTGTAAGTTATTATGTTCGTACCTCAGTCGACATCGGTAGCACCATAAGAATTGAGTTTACAGGTATAATCTGATATCATTTCTGATGGGAATGAATACTCGAGAGAGATGAGATTCTCGAGTTTCCTTGAAACCACATACGTACTTATTTTCTTGGTTTTTTATGCTAAACTTGATTATCCGATTTCTTAACTGACTAATCTGTGATCAGTATGCGATTTATTGTTTATTATGTGAATGCATACTAACATGATTGCATTCATCTTGAGCCTAAAACCCGATGCACAGAGGGCAGATTCAGCCACGAAGATGTTTGGGGAACTATAGTTGAGTGGCGAGGGATGTTGAGTTACACCTGAAGCTAGAATACTCATAGTAGTTGCTCCAAAGTCTAGGGATTGAGAAGCAGAACACCAGCTAGAAGAGGTGAGTATGTGGCTTGTTCCGAGATCTTAGTCCCCGAGATCCCAAGAACCTTCGATCTTTTGATATCAGATTTGACATTCCTTGTTTTTGAAACATGCATTGCATTCAATATTATTATGTTGCATGTTATATCGATTATACTAAGATTGTATTTCACCAGAGTTTTCTAGTTGTTGTTCTGTTTGTATGTGTGCATGACAACAGGTGGGGCGAGAGCTGGACCGACTAGACAAGGGTAGATAGAAGTGGGACGACGAAATTGAGAAGAATACCTGCTGTCAGCTTAGCCTGAGAAAGATAGTGCTAGCTGTGTATTTACGATGTATCTAGATTTGAATAAGACAGTAGGGAATTGTAACCGTTTGTAAAGTTTATTCTCAGGTTTGTACAGTAATAGATTTTTTGAAGCAAATAGAAGTAGTTTTGGCTAGATCTCAACTTTTTGGTAATCTTGTAAAAAAAACAAAACAAAACAAAGGTATCATATACATTGTTAATTACCAGGGCTTAATACTATTTATTTGGTAATTGCCCTCTAAGAATTGATTAGCACCAAGGTCGTCACATTAGGTGGTATCAGAGCGTAAGTTCTTGGACTGTGTGAAAGGTGAATGAGCGGGGTAGATCGAGTCCGCTTGATTTATTTATTTTGTGTGAGCTTGATACTATTTGATTTCATGACTTACATGCGAGCATGCTTTCTCATGACTTATATGTGTTGGATAGAAAATAGAGTTTAAATATAGCTCGGGAGTTCAGAAGGGGGGTTGACTGAACTCCTTCACAAATTTTCCGAAAAACCTTTTTCAAACAGATTTTAAAAATTTCGGCTGCATATAAGCTGATTTACCGGCTTAGGGGAATCTTAGTATGCTGCTGTTCTTTCGGGTAACAAGAAAATGTGAGGAATGATCCCAATTAAACAGTGAACAAATATAAAATCGAAAGCAATAAGCAGTAAATAAATGCTGTAAAGAAAGGTACAAGAGATTTTTTTATGGATGTTTGAAACTTAAACTCCAACGTCCCTTCTTCCTTGAACAGGAAGGATTCCACTAGAATATTTGATTCCACAACACCTGCTACAAACCAATCCGACACCCCACAAGCTGCAAGAACTCCTAGCAACACCACGATAGAAACAGATGCATAATCTGTTCTGCAAATACAACGGTAGCTTCTAAGTTGTTTGAGCTTTCACGCTTTCTAGGCACTCTGTTTTTTATTTACAATTAAAACACAATACTACAAAGTGGTTTACAACTTGAATGAATAAATATAAGGCGTTTGAGTCTAGGTTGTAATGAAGATGATGATGAACAGTGAGATTTGAGCGACATGAATTCTGCAGCGTAACAGTATGTAGCTTGAAATTGTTTGAAGAATTCTGTGTATCAAAGATATTCAAAGTTGATTCAAAGGATAGTCTCGTCGTTCTTTGATTTCAAATATAGTCTCTCTCGCATTTTTTTCATCATTCTATATATATAGAGATTTCCATCTCTATCAAACTCCAAATGATATGTTGTACCAGATAATTGATTTCTTTACTTCTACGAAGAACTTGCCTTTCTTTCTTCCATAGTCACAGGAAAGGTACCATTGAGTCCAAATATAGCATCCGGTAAGTTTGCCAGTGAATAAGCATACGATTGATTTAACTTGATCTGATAGAATCACGTCCAAATAGATATATGCATGTTCTGAGCTGTTTTCTGTAAATGTGATCTGAAATCTTGTAAGCTCTGAGCTGTTACGTGAAATATTGTAGACTGATCTTCAGCTCTAATGTGAATTCATATATGCTCTAAACTGAAAGTTGTTCTTGAGCTCTGTTCTGGTCTGTGTGCTGATATCGCTCTATGCTGTTTTCTGCGCATGTTTAAGTTGTAAACTGTTTACTGTACTGTCTAAGCTGTACATACCCGTAGACTTCTTTAAGCTGTTCTATATACGAAGATCCAATCTAAATCTTCTCTAAGCTGATTCCTCAACTAAAACACTGTTTTGATCTCAAATCTTTACTCTGAACAGTTCTGAATTACTTTGATTTTTTTTGCGTAATCTGAACTGAGAATAGATGCTCTAAGCTGTTCGTTATGCTCTGAGCTACTGACTTCTCTGAACTGATTTACTTGCTCTAAGCTGAAGTCTGACGGTCTTAGCTATTCGATTTGTTCTAAGCTAATTGCATCATCCTGATCTAAGTAACTACTTGTTCATTGTTCTGCTTTCTCTGAGCTGGAATGCATCGTCGTAAACTGTTTGATATACTCTGAGCTAATATACAACCTTTTGATCTGATCTGATCTGCTCTCTCTTGGCTGATCAAACACTCTGAGCTGGTCTGTTACGTCGTAATCTGTTATATTCGGCTCTGCATCTTTACAATAGTAAATATGTTTGGTTTCTTGTCTTTGTTTTCACCAAAACTCAAATTTTATTTCTAACAATTTTCCCCTTTTTGGTGATGACAAAACTTAGCAGCAAACACTTTCTTTTATTAATCAACAAAACTTGCTAAGTATAAGAACTGAACTTCCTAAAAACTGAAAAAAAAAAGACTCAAAACCAACTGCGCTTGCCACTACTGTCTTTGTTTCGGTCACTACTTGAAACATACTAAACATCTAAAATTTTTATTTTTTTAAAAGTCGACGTGGAATAACATCTAATAAAAGCTATAAATAATGAAACATGAACTTCAAGCATTTAAAATAACGTCTCAACATCGATAAAACGACTGAAAAATTCCTTAATCCACGTCTCACAAGCTAATCATAAAAATCAGAGTATTCAAAAATTATTTGCGGAAAACTGAACATATTTAAAAAAAAAGGCATAAAATAACTACGCGGTCACGGGGTAACAGCCGCAGCGGAGCATCGGACGTCCTCACCGCCGGTCGGAGTAATCTCAACAACATCATCATGCTCACCCGCACCATATAAACCTAGTGAGCCTTAAGGCCCATCATGCTACATCCACTAATAACAAGGTACATATAATAAAACCACATACAGGCACATAAGTATATGAATATAAATTTCATGATATGCGTGCTTAAAAGATCTTAAACGTTAAACCATACTGTAGTAGTACATAAGTCATCATAACATATACGTTAAGGCATAGCATAAACATAACATAGCTTAAAAGAACATGTGAGTCGTATCCATGAAGTGAGAGCCATTAAGGTCAATTGATCAATCTATAAACAACGTACGTGGCGGTGTGGTTCACCCGACCTTACCACGGGATCCCTATATGTCACACCTCTATGCTGCCACTTCACCATGATGTCACACATGGATCCATAAGCTCATTATCATTATACATTAACAGGGGATCCCCGGGCCCGGCTACCCGGCTAACTCCCATCATTACTTTGCCCCACAACACTTCAATCCCTCAAAAATATTTTCATTCATGCCTTAACATAATTTAAACTTTCATGATGCATGCGTTTCATAAAAAATCATGCAACTTAAAACCTTGGACCATTAATATATATTTAATTTCATTAAAACATTTCATAAATCAATACATAGCATAATCCGTTTATAATTAAATATATATTTATGGGCCTATGCATTATTTCCCTCGGTCCGGTCAAGGACTGGCTCAAGTGACTGGCCCACTAACTCTTAACACAGATCCTCTACTTAACTTAAAATCATACTAAGTCCAACTCATAATGGCCCAACAACTAAGAACAAACCCTTTTTAAGATCATTTGAAGGGCTCGGCCCCACATCGTTAAAACAGGCTTAAAACTCATTAAAATAAATATCGGCCCAAATCCACTAATTGGCTAAAAAATCCCAATTTAATTAAAAATTCTAGCAACTTAAAAATAGATTTTGACTTAAAATCGTTGACCCGAAATCATTTTGATGGATCTGTTTTTGACAGATCCTGATTAAGTTTTGAATTACACAAAACCTGTTATTGTGTTTCTAACAATTCTACTTGAGTGTACAGATTCTAGCTATCGAAGAAGATGATGAAAAGTCGAAGAATCTGTCCAGCCGATGGTTCACAATATAAAGTTTCAGCAGTTGGTTTGGTGTTCATGGAATCGGCAGCTGGATTAGCAATGGAGACGTCCAAAGTTGAATCAGCTGTTCGTAATCAGGCGGAAGCCAAGTTGAACCAGGTGGAGCATAGTAAACCAGCTGGAACGATGACAACCAGCTGCAAGCGCTAAAGAGCGAAGTGAATCAGCTGGAACAGGAATTGAGAAGTCTGCTGGAGAGATAAATCGAAGAAGAAGATTCCAATTATAAGTACTGTTGACGAATCTGTTAGCAGTCGCGATTATAAGTACTGTTGATGAATCTATTGACAGTCGCTATTCAAGAAGCTAAGAAGAGTCGCAAGCTGGAGCTGGAACGATAAAGATCAGCTGGAGCACTAAGCGTAGATGACATCAGCAGTGACGTCATCATTCAGCAGGAAACTAACAGCAGATGAGAAGAGAAGTGAATGAGATGAAGCGACGTCGTGCTGAAGAATCAGCAGATGGTTTAGCGTTGATGACGTCATCGGTGACGTCATCATGATCAGCAGATGGTTTGAGTCCAGCAGTCGCAAGATACCAGCAGGTAGCTTGTACATCCAGACGCAAGAGAGAAGCAACGTCGTAGAGGAGGAAATCCAGTCGCAAGCTACTGTTCACCAGCAGATGTTATTTGAAGATAGCGATAGCAAAACGATGTTGTTTACATAAGTTGATACGACAGCGTTTTGCCCTTGCGTTAAAGATTCAGCAGATGCTCTTTGCATTGACAACCAGTCGCAAGCATTTGAATCAACCAGCTGGACAACCAGACGCAAGCAACAACACATCCAATCGAGAGCTTCTTTGAACCAGCTGTTGCTGTTATTTGAAGATAGCGATAGCAAAACGATGTTGTTTACATAAGTTGATACGACAGCGTTTTGCCCTTGCGTTAAAGATTCAGCAGATGCTCTTTGCATTGACAACCAGTCGCAAGCATTTGAATCAACCAGCTGGACAACCAGACGCAAGCAACAACACATCCAATCGAGAGCTTCTTTGAACCAGCTGTTGCTATGAATCCAGTCGCAAGCTTTGCGTATCCAGTCGACATGGAATCCAGTTGCAAGAAAGCAGATGTAGTGGAGAGTTACAATCCAGACGCAAGATTCCAGTCGCAGTATTTTAAGATTCAGCAGAAGCGCAAAGCAGCAATAGACTTGAATCAGCAGCGAAGCAGTTGACGATTTACGAGAGCTGGATGTCAACTGCTGAGCGTAATTAAAATGGCAAAAATGCTCAAGATGGAAAGAATCAATGGCTGAGATTTAGTCTTGGAAATTGCCTCAATTCAAGGGAACAAGATTTGTACTATTCTGGGAAATAGTACAATTTACAGAGGAGCGTTGCACTGAAATGGAAAGACGACAATTTGGCCTTGACAAGAGCAGAACAGTTTTGGAATCTATCTAACGGCCATATTTCAAACAGAGCTTATATATTCGAGAAGCGCCATTGAAGAAGGTTGACGAGTTGACAAAGACGAGTGAGCGAGAGGACGTTGGTGCGACTACAGCACTGTTGCAGAAATACATTGATTACACAGTGCACCAACAAAAGGGAAAATAAAAAGAAAGACGAAGCAATCGACCGCCATTAGAGAGGAGCTTTCACGAGAGTCGATTGTTGAGTCTAGATTAGCTTGTGTAGAGCATTTCCCTAGTGTGTGAGAAACATAGAGTTGAGAGCTTCATTGTAACAATCTCACACACAGAGATTCATTCACATCCTTTGGTGAATGAATCTCAAAACGTTTCAAACAGTCCCGTCCAAGCACGATGACGTAAAACTCATGTGTATGTAGTTAGTCACAAAGTTGAGGCTGGTGTGCATTTGTGGAGTCTAGGAGTTCTCACAGCTGCTGGTTGTGGGATTGGGTCTGTACAGGAGTTGTAAGATCAAATCTTCTAGTGGAGCCTTCCGAGGTGGAAGAAGGGGAGATGTAGGACATTGAGGTCCGAACTTCCAGAAACAAATATGCTGTGTATTGTATCTGTTTTATTCATTCAGCACCTGCATATTTACTTTATCATAACACATGCATTTACAGTTCAGCACTTGCATTTACTTAGCATCGCATACACAGTTAGCACACAAGCACTTTCAAGTCTCGAACAGATTTATGTTGTACATAAATCTGTTTGAGTTGTTTTAAAATATAGGATTCAGTTCTGGTATTTTCCGCATGATTTTTAAATCATACCAGATCTGTCTTCGGTGCTCTTCCTCTTGTGATTTTTTAAGTGTTCAAGAACATCGAGCTATTGCAGCTCCGTATTAGCAGCGCAAAATTTTTACTGTTTGTCAAATCAGCGTTGGCTATCTTTTTGATCCTATTTCTCGGACCAACAAGTGGTATCAGAGCAGGTTGTTCTTGAACGAGCACTGATTTTAAAACACATGTGCTATGTTTTAAAGGTTTTTAATATTTTGAGAAGCTTGTCTATGAAGGCCAGTTAATCTGTTTCAATGTAGAACCGGCTTTTCGCTTGATGAACTGTCGGAATGCGCGAGTCTCGGGCAGATGCCAAGCTTCTATTTTCGTTGTGCTGTAAGATCACTTGGAGCGAGGTCAGTGACAAGCACATGGGGCGAGATAGAAGAAGGAAAAATCTGAGCTGTTCTCTGTTTACTGGTTCTTCATATTTAAGTAACTCAGTAGCACTTGTTCATTTGAGATATTTCGATGCTCTGATTTGTTTTTAAATGATCTGTTTTGCGGATTTACAGCTGATGAAAAATTTTGATTTTAAAATGATTTGAGCTCATGTTATAAAAGATAGGGAGAGTGGCTTCACTGTCTTTTATAATTTTGAGTTATGCATCAGTTTCGCTTTTGAAAATCATATAGCTCTTGCATATGGTGCTTCCCAAAAGCTGTTTTGTTTTTCAAAGATAAAACTCCTGCTGTTACGTTGTTTTTGTTGTAACAGTGTAGGGAGAGCTTTTTGTTTTAAATATATGGGAGACCAGCAGTTCACTCTCTTTTTGATTCCCACAAAAAGGGAGAGAATTGTTAGAACATGCATCGTTGATTTGAGGTTTTGTGTAAATCAAAAAGGGAGAGATTGATGGATCTGTTTTTGACAAATCCTGATTAAGTTTTGAATTACACAAAACCTATTATTGTGTTTCTAACAATTCTACTTGAGTGTACAGATTCTAGCTATCGAAGAAGATGATGAACAGTCGAAGAATCTGTCCAGCCGATGGTTCACAATATAAAGTTTCAGCAGTTGGTTTGGTGTTCATGGAATCGGCAGTTGGATTAGCAATGGAGACGTCCAAAGTTGAATCAGCTGTTCGTAATCAGGCGGAAGCCAAGTTGAACCAGCTGGAGCATAGTAAACCAGCTGGAACGATGACAACCAGCTGCAACCGCTAAAGAGCGAAGTGAATCAGCTGGAACAGGAATTGAGAAGTCTGCTGGAGAGATAAATCGAAGAAGAAGATTCCAATTATAAGTACTGTTGACGAATCTGTTAGCAGTCGCGATTATAAGTACTGTTGATGAATCTATTGACAGTCGCTATTCAAGAAGCTAAGAAGAGTCGCAAGCTGGAGCTGGAACGATAAAGATCAGCTGGAGCGCTAAGCGTAGATGACATCAGCAGTGACGTCATCATTCAGCAGGAAGCTATCAGCAGATGAGAAGAGACGTGAATGAGATGAAGCGACGTCGTGCTGAAGAATCAGCAGATGGTTTAGCGTTGATGACGTCATCGGTGACGTCATCATGATCAGCAGATGGTTTGAGTCCAGCAGTCGCAAGATACCAGCAGGTAGCTTGTACATCCAGACGCAAGAGAGAAGCGACGTCGTAGAGGAGGAAATCCAGTCGCAAGCTACTGTTCACCAGCAGATGTTATTTGAAGATAGCGATAGCAAAACGATGTCGTTTACATAAGTTGATACGACAGCGTTTTGCCCTTGCGTTAAAGATTCAGCAGATGCTCTTTGCATTGACAACCAGTCGCAAGCATTTGAATCAACCAGCTGGACAACCAGACGCAAGCAACATCACATCCAGTCGAGAGCTTCTTTGAACCAGCTGTTGCTATGAATCCAGTCGCAAGCTTTGCGTATCCAGTCGACATGGAATCCAGTCGCAAGAAAGAAGATGTAGTGGAGAGTTACAATCCAGACGCAAGATTCCAGTCGCAGTATTTGAATATTCAGCAGAAGCGCAAAGCAGCAGTAGACTTGAATCAGCAGCGAAGCAGTTGACGATTTACGAGAGCTGGATGTCAACTGCTGAGCGTAATTCAAATGGCAAAAACTCTCAAGATGGAAAGAATCAATGGCTGAGATTTAGTCGTGCAAATTGCCTCAATTCAAGGGAACAAGATTTGTACTATTCTGGGAAATAGTACAATTTACAGAGGAGCGTTGCACTGAAATGGAAAGACGACAATTTGGCCTTGACAAGCGCAGAACAATTTTGGAATCTATCTAATGGCCATATTTCAAACAGAGCTTATATATTCGAGAAGCGCCATTGAAGAAGGTTGACGAGTTGACAAAGACGAGTGAGCGAGAGGACGTTGGTGCGACTACAGCAAAAACTCTCAAGATGGAAAGAATCAATGGCTGAGATTTAGTCGTGCAAATTGCCTCAATTCAAGGGAACAAGATTTGTACTATTCTGGGAAATAGTACAATTTACAGAGGAGCGTTGCACTGAAATGGAAAGACGACAATTTGGCCTTGACAAGCGCAGAACAATTTTGGAATCTATCTAATGGCCATATTTCAAACAGAGCTTATATATTCGAGAAGCGCCATTGAAGAAGGTTGACGAGTTGACAAAGACGAGTGAGCGAGAGGACGTTGGTGCGACTACAGCACTGTTGCAGAAATACATTGATTACACAGTGCACCAAAAAAAGGGAAAATAAAAAGAAAGACGAAGCAATCGACCGCCATTAGAGAGGAGCTTTCACGAGAGTCGATTGCTGAGTCTAGATTAGCTTGTGTAGAGCATTTCGCTAGTGTGTGAGAAACAGAGAGTTGAGAGCTTCATTGTAACAATCTCACATACAGAGATTCATTCACATCTTTTGGTGAATGAATCTCAAAACGTTTCAAACAGTCCCATCCAAGCACGATGACGTAAAACTCATGTGTATGTAGTTAGTCACACAGTTGTGGCTGGTGTGCATTTGTGGAGTCTAGGAGTTCTCACAGCTGCTGGTTGTGGGATTGGGTCTGTACACGAGTTGTAAGATCAAATCTTCTAGTGGAGCCTTCCGAGGTGGAAGAAGGGGAGATGTAGGACATTGAGGTCCGAACTTCCAGAAACAAATATGCTGTGTATTGTATCTCTTTTATTCATTCAGCACCTGCATATTTACTTTAGCATAACACATGCATTTACAGTTCAGCACTTGCATTTACTTAGCATCGCATACACAGTTAGCACACAAGCACTTGCAAGTCTCGAACAGATTTATGTTGTACATAAATCTGTTTGAGTTGTTTTAAAATATAGGATTCAGTTCTGGTATTTTCCGCATGATTTTTAAATCATACCAGATCTGTCTCCGGTGTTCTTCCTCTTGTGATTTTTTAAGTGTTCAAGAACATCGAGCTATTGCAGCTCCGTATTAGCAGGGCAAAATTTTTACTGTTTGTCAAATCAGCGCTGGCTATCTTTTTTATCCTAATTTATTGGACCAACACATTTTGACCAAAACTAAATTTTAACTTAAAAAGTTGACTTGACCCGATAAAAGTGACTCGGACTTTAAAAAATAAAATAACCCGACCCAAAAATAATATAACTCGGACCGGACTTAAAATAGTTGACTCGAGAGTCAAAGAACCGATCCGGTCCAACCGAACCAGCCGAACCGGTTCAGTTAGACCGAACCATTCAAAACAAACCCTAAACCTAAAATACACTCTCCTGCACAAGCTGCCGCCGCGA
>KV006365.1:140588-192921 GCA_001598015.1 Dorcoceras hygrometricum
GCTGTGCAGGCGGCGGTGTGCCGCCATGCGGCGAACCCGAGGCGGTGTTGCGACACTGTTTTGACTTCTACGGTTTGTTTCGGGCCTGTCCCGGACGGCCCGAGGGGGTTTCGGGCCAATAGTTGATATTGGGCCATTTTAAAAAGCACCAACAGAAAAATGTTCTTTGGGTTTTTTTCTTTGCGCGCGCGAGGGCGCGCGCAGCGTGCGGCCTTGTGCCGCACGCTGTGCAGGCGGCGGTGTGCCGCCATGCGGCGAACCCGAGGCGGTGTTGCGACACTGTTTTGACTTCTACGGTTTGTTTCGGGCCTGTCCCGGACGGCCCGAGGGGTTTTCGGGCCAATAGTTGATATTGGGCCATTTTGGTCGGACCAAAATTGATTTTTGGAAGTTTTGAGATTTTGGGCCTAAAATTGTTTTGAGCCCAATTTGATGCAATTAAAATTGACAAAATATTATTTTATTTATAAAATATGATTTTATACTTAAAAATATGATTTTGTTGGAAAATTATCAAATTTGATTTGATTATTTATTTATGTCAATTATTTGAATTGATTGTATGTTTGGGATGATCGAGAGCCGTGCCCAATGTGTTAGGTGTATGCTAGGTTTTGCAAATTTTTGATTGTAATATTGTTGATATCTATTTCTAAGTGGGCCTCGTTTATGGCCCGTTCCCACCCTTTTAAAATTGTTTCCCAATGTGTCATGGACATTTAAATGTAAATATTATATTTAGTGGGAGGACTTTTGAATATGGTGGAGATGATGATCAAAGATATTGAAGACCGAAGATTTGTAAAACTGGAAGCTAATGTAATAGGATTGCATTGCATACTGCATTTCACCTAGGACTGGACCCAGGTCCGTGATTGGCAACCACGGACCGCATAGCTCTCGCTATCGATCATCCCAAATTTTATATATTCGATATATGTTTGTTGAATCCGCGTTTTAACGCTCATATTATTGAGGGGGTTATGTATGCCGGAAAGCTGTACACGTCATTGACACTCGCTGTGAGTTGGTTGGAACTCCTTTTAACGTTGGCTCATATTATTGGGGACGTTAAGGGGACCGTCCTTCACAACTCGACATTGATGGGTCATCTTGACACGTGATAGTAATCGGCGTCATATTATTGGGCTCTTACTGGACATGAGGTAAATACATGGAGGTTGCACCTGTTGCAATTGGGCTCTACCTTTTGA
This sequence comes from Dorcoceras hygrometricum, assembly GCA_001598015.1. NCBI lineage: Eukaryota > Viridiplantae > Streptophyta > Magnoliopsida > Lamiales > Gesneriaceae > Dorcoceras > Dorcoceras hygrometricum. The sequence goes on from KV006365.1 coordinate 141,803, forward strand.
GGGTCATGGTTGACTGATATTATTCGGGACCATGATCGCTTGATTGGACTCTGTGTACCCACTAAGGAAACTTGCTTTCTCGATTTCATTAGAGGGTGGTGAAATCGTTAAAATAGTGGGAGGGTAATTCATAAAACTAAATGACCTTGTTTTATGTCTTAGCGTTTTTCATATATAGTTAGTAATGCATGTCTGTTTTTCTTTTCAATATAAACTGCTCATATAATGTATTCGATCAAAAATCCACTTGCTGCTATACTGGATAGCAACAAGTTCACTGGTCTGAACTACCAAGACTGGCTTCGAAACCTCAATATTGTATTGGCTTCGGAGAAACTTCTCTACACGTTAGAGAAGAGCCCTCCGAAGGAAGCCCCTGCCGATATCAGTCCTGAGGAGCTGACAAAGCTGAACAAATGGTTGGATGACGAGCTTAAGACTAGATGCTATGTGATGGCATCGATGTCTAACAAAATGCAGCGGCGTTTCGAGAAGACGGTTTATGCTGCTGACATACACCTTCATCTCAAAGAGCTGTATGGGGAGAACTCTCGGACTGAGAGGTTCACTACTGTCAAGGAGCTTATGACGAGCCGCATGCGTGATGGGACTTCGGTCCGCGAGCATGGGGTTCGTATGATTGGGCTCATTGAAAAGCTAGTGGGCCTCGATATCACACTTCCACATGAGCTGTCTGTGGATCTGCTTCTCCTCTCAATCCCTGCTGCATTCGACCCCTTTGTGGTTAACTTTAAAATGAACAAGCTGGAAGCCACCCTTGAAGAGGTGGTGAACATGCTTGTAGTGTTCGAGGGGACCATAAAGAAGGACAAGCCCGTCCTCCTTATGGGCTCTTCTTCCTCTGCGAAGAAGGGGTCCAAACGCAAGGGTAAGAAACGTTATGCCCCTGCGAAGGAGGAAAAGCCCAAGGCAAGGACTTCAAAGCCAAACAAATCTGAGGATGTTTGCCACCACTGTCACAAGCCTGGACACTGGAGGAGGAACTGTAAGGATTACCTCGAGCAGTTGCGAACTGCAAAAGGTATATTCTACATTGAAATAAATATGTCTCTTAACTGGACTTATTGGGTACTTGATACCGGATGTGGATATCATATCTGCAATGATTTGCAGGTAATGACAAGAAGCCGGCGTCTTAGAGAGGGTGAGACCCACTTGAGGCTGGGCAATGGAGCAAGAGTTGCTGCAGTAGCTATAGGGGATATTTGTTTATTTCTGTCTTCGAATTTTAAGTTGTTATTGAGAAACTTTTTGTTCGTTCCCGAGTTAATAAAGAACATTATTTCTGTTTCTATGCTTGATAGTGATGGATATTCTTGTCATTTTGCTAATTCGATTTGCAATGTATACAAGAATGAATGTTTGATTGGAATTGGGGAATGCGAAAACGATTTATACACCTTAAAATTAAAAGAAGTTCCAACTCACGATGTGGAAACACATACAACAACAATTAAAAGGAAAAACGATAGCTTGAACCCGGCACAACTTTGGCACGCTAGACTAGGTCATTTTCATTGAGTAGGATGAACAAGTTGGTTAGGAGTGACATGTTTGATACGTCAGATATTAACTCCCTACCGACTTGTGAGTCTTGTCTCAAGGGAAAAATGACTAAACAACCCTTCACGGGCAAGCCTAAACGTGCTCAAGTCCTGTTGGATTTGATCCACACTGATGTGTGTGGCCCACTTAGCATTGGTACTAAGTACGGTCACACATACTTCATCACCTTTACCGATGATCACTCTAGGTATGGGTACTTGTACTTAATGAAGCACAAGTCTGAATCCTTTGAAAGGTTCAAAGAATTCAAGGCTGAAGTAGAAAATCAGTTAGGGAAAAGTATTAAAGCACTTCGATCCGATCGAGTTGGAGAATACTTAAGTGCTGAATTTCAAGACCATCTTAAAGAGAATGGGATTATCTCACAGTGGACCCCTCCGGCCACACCACAACTCAATGGTGTAGCGGAGCGTCGTAATCGAACCTTGATAGACATGGTTTGATCTATGATGAGCTTCACTGAGCTTCCTACCTCGTTTTGGGGCTATGCGCTCGAAACGGCGGTAATGTTGTTGAACAATGTCCACATCAAGGCGGTGGATAAAACTCCATATGAGATATGGATGGGCAAGCCGCCCAAATACTCATACATGAGGATTTGGGGATGTCCTGCTTACGTGAAGCAGACAGTGGGAGATAAGCTGGATAATAGATCCATCTTATGTTACTTCATTGGGTATCCAAAGAATTCCATTGGATACTACTTCTACTATCCCAATGAAACAAAAGTGTTTGTTTCTAGAAATGCCACCTTTCTGGAAAGGGAGTTTCTACTTGATAGAAAAGGCAAGATTGTAGAACTCGAAGAAGTTTGAGAACCATCTGAAGTACCAAGTGAATCTCCCGCACCTCAAGAGCCAATAGCAGAAATGGTCACACCTAGGAGATCTGAAAGGATTCCTAGGGCTCCTGATAGATATGGTTTCCTCCTTGAAGATGATCAAAGTGATCAAGTTATTGGAAGTGATCCAAGAACATTCAAGGAGGCGATTTCCGATGCTGATTCTAATTTGTGGCTTGAATCAATGCAGTCTGAGATTGACTCAATGCATGCGAACCAAGTTTGGACTCTTGTCAATCCTCCCAAAGGAATAGTTCCTATTGGGTGTAAATGGATATACAAGAGAAAGCTTGGGCCTGATGGTAAGGTACTGACCTACAAGGCACGACTAGTCACGAAAGGTTACACTCAAAGGCAAGGTGTTGACTATGATGAAACCTTTTCACCAGTCGCAATGTTCAAGTCAATTAGAATCCTACTAGCCATAGCCGCATGGTACAACTATGAGATATGGCAAATGGATGTGAAAACTGCGTTCCTTAATGGAAACATTAAGGAAGAGATCTATATGACGCAGCCTGAGGGTTTCACATCTGTAGGAAGTGAGCATTAAGTATGCAAGCTTCAGAGATCGATCTACGGTCTCAAACAGGCATCGAGAAGTTGGAACCTGAGATTCGATGAAACAATTAAGGAATTTGGTTTCATCAAGAATCCCGAGGAGCCATGTGTGTATAAGAAGGTAGTTAAGAATGCTGTGACATTCCTTGTACTTTATGTTGATGACATTCTACTCATTGGGAATGATGTAGGAATGTTGCAGTCAACCAAAGTGTGGTTGTCTAGTAGATTCTCGATGAAGGACATGGGTGAAGCATCCTATATTCTTGGAATACAGATCTATCGAGATAGATCGAAAAGGATGCTCGGACTCACCCAAGCTACCTACATCGATACCATACTTAATCGGTTCTCTATGGAAGAGTCCAAGAGAGGACACCTATCTATGTGCCACGGGGTCACTCTATCTAAGTCTATGTGTCCGAAGACTGATGAGGAGATAGAGAGTATGACATGTGTGCCATATGCCTCGACAATAGGTAGTATTATGTAGGTGAGTCTCAACTAGACCGGTATGTCGCATATGCGTGTATAAGAAGGTAGTTAAGAATGCTGTGACATTCCTTGTACTTTATGTTGATGACATTCTACTCATTGGGAATGATGTAGGAATGTTGCAGTCAACCAAAGTGTGGTTGTCTAGTAGATTCTCGATGAAGGACATGGGTGAAGCATCCTATATTCTTGGAATACAGATCTATCGAGATAGATCGAAAAGGATGCTCGGACTCACCCAAGCTACCTACATCGATACCATACTTAATCGGTTCTCTATGGAAGAGTCCAAGAGAGGACACCTATCTATGTGCCACGGGGTCACTCTATCTAAGTCTATGTGTCCGAAGACTGATGAGGAGATAGAGAGTATGACATGTGTGCCATATGCCTCGACAATAGGTAGTATTATGTAGGTGATCTCAACTAGACCGGATGTCGCATATGCTCTGAGTGTCACGAGCCGTTACCAAGCCAACCCCGGCCAAATGCATTGGAAGGCCGTGAAAGATATTCTTAAGTACTTATGAAGGACTAAGAATATGTTCATGATCTATGTGGGTGGTGAACTGAAATTGGAAGGCTACACTGATTCTAGCTTCCAATGTGACGTGGATGATTCGAAGTCAACATCTGGATTTGTATTCATCAATGGTGGTGCTGTCTCTTGGAAGAGTTCCAAGCAAGACACCATCGTGGATTCAACCACTGAGGCTGAGTACATCGCAGCATCAGCTGCTGCTAAAGAGGCGGTTTGGATAAGGAATTTTGTCCAAGAGTTGGACGTAATCCCTGATGGAGTTGGTCCAGTCCCGGTGTACTGCGACAATACGGGTGCCGTTGCGCAAGCAAAGGAGCCCAGGTCTCACCAAATATCCAAACATATACTGAGGAAATACCACATAATCCGGGATATTGTGGCTAGAGGTGACATAGCAGTCGAGAGAGTTGCCTCTACAGACAACATTGCTGATCCACTTACGAAGCCCTTGCCAGGACCGTTGTTTGAAAAATATCGCGAAACAATGGGACTGCGTCTGAGGAGTAGTTGGCTTTAGGGTAAGTGGGAGATTGTTAGAGTAGATGCCCAACTAGCCAACTTGTGGCGTGTGGGTTTTTATTGACTCTTTGTATAACGATCTTTATTTATGAAATTCGTATTATTGTATGGCATTCTTTATTTTCATTATGTTATAATGTTAACAATTGTGTTGGATAAAGATCTAGAATGCACCATAGTGTATGTTAGATGTGATAGTGGATATGATAGCTATCATGAAACACATCTAATAGTCACTGTGTATTCTGAATTCGTTCCTAGTCGATTGGGCCGTCAAAATGAGGATAAGGCCGCCCGAGCTTGAGACTAGCATCTGCGATGTGAAGTACCATGTTTCATTGGTAGGGAACATTGTGATGTTCTGAGCATGCAGATGGATAGTGACCTGGTGATCTATCGAACTACTCTCGTTCGGACTTTCCAAGTTGTTACCATTTGTCGAGTGGATAAGTCCGAGGTCTTGGTTGTACTGATTAGTCCTCACTACTCGAAACATCATTTAGACTCTACATGATAGGTGCCTCACTTTGACCCGTTTACCGACTCATTTGGGGTCATTAGGTGGCGGGATTGGGCGAGGTCCCGATGCATGTAGGAGTCGATGCTTCGTTGTCGAGGATTCACCACTCGCTTTTATGCGTGGATATCCTATGCTATCTGAGGAGGAAATAGTGTGATAAATCTCTGGCCAGAGTACTAGATGTGTTTTAGGTAAATGGGTTTACCTAGTAACACACACGATGTCACTATTTTATCTCCAATATGTATGCATAGTTATCGGATCTCTAGCGACTCTCGATTCACCAATGGTCGTTGATCTGAGCGGGATATATGTGTTGAAAGGATCGTACTGTATGCTAACCATGGCCGAATGATTCTTGTAGGCACTATCAGTGATACCTAGGGGATCATGGGGCTATGTTTCTAGGCGCTTTACCATGATCCGATGGGTCAGTCCGAAATTGTGATTTCGGAGTCACAATGGTTGTGAGCCCACGGCTAGCTGTATCCCTGAACCATTGAGGGTCACACAAGTACTGGTTTCATGATTCCTGCATGGAAACTGAGCTCAATGTGTTGAGCATAGGAGGAGGAATTTAGGGAGTGCGACTTCTTAAAAGTCAACAGGGGTCAAATTGCAATTTCCCTAAAGTTTGGGCTAGTTTGACTATCCTTGAAACTTGGAGGGCCAAACTGAAATTTTGGACTAGGTGGTATGAAAAATTGTTTTCACATCATAATACTCAGTTTTGGAAACTTTGTAGATCGGTTCGATCAGATCGTCGATCGGAGTTATGATGAAGCCACGGTGATAGGAATGAACCGAATGTTCATATGGACCTGGGCCCGCCCCAGGCCCATTGGGCCGGTCCAAGCCCATCACAAGTCTAATAAATGATTGACCTAGGGCTACATTGTGACACACTCTTGCATCACAACCCTACATAGTAGCCGCCACCTTCCCTCTCCCTCTCCTCTCGGCCGCCCACCACCACATGCGCCACCGCCGTCGGCCACGCGCCGCCGCTCGCTGTTGCTCACGTGATTGGACTTGTTCCGATCACGTCGATGAGGAGATTCCGTTCGTGACAAATTCGTCAGCTCTTCTAGTGCAGACTGACGAAGGAGCCATGAATCCAGTCGTGGATCGGATTAGGAGATCTACCGCCGCCTACCGTTGAAGTGCCAGTTTCCCTGTGAATCTGGTCGGAGCCAGGCGCCTAGACGCCAGCAAGGTATCTCCTATAAAAAATCCTATGAATGTTTTATTGCTTTGATTATTATGTATTGAACGTTTCCGGGGCAAATTTTGAAACTTCCGCTGCTCCCCCGGGAACGGGATCCGGATCCGCCGCTGCTCCAACAGCCCCCATAATAGCCACCATCATATCTAATCGGATTTTGGTCAGAACATCCACATGTCCAGTTGTGGCAGTGAGTGTCTTTCCTACGATATCATGTAGGAACTGATATTCCAACTTCAAGTCATTCCTCTTGCTATCATTGTGTATCAGCTCTTGTGATTCAGAAAATTCTAGTCTCATCTGTGCAACCAACTTATCTGGAAATTCTGATATTACCTCGAGCCCTTCAGTGCGAAACTTACAGAAACCTGCAAACATCTTCTCAGTAATAGCCATTGATGAACCTCTGAATGTGCTGGTCACAGTATTTCCCTCCACTCTGGTGTTATCAAAGAAAATCTGAATATCCTCCTCAAAAATTGCTGCTTTGCATCCAAGAAAGTTTCTGAGTCCTGATGACTCTAGCGCTTGGAACATCGTCACCAGTACCCTATTGGGAATGCGTAGAACAAAATCAGCTTGACTTGGATTGCGGTGCGGGTGAAGGCAGGAGTCATAGCCATTAGGTTGCTAGAATGAGAGAGAGTTTTCTGCAAGAAATAGTTAGGAGCAACAAGGTAGTGATAGTAATCGAGAGTTAAGCAAATAGAAACTATAGCAAGAATATGAAACGGCGAGAGAATATTGGTTGGTTTCTGGAAGACATTGGCAACACATGTGCCAAGCAGCTATTGGTGGGTTTTGATTTGAAAGATACACTTGTTAAAAATAGTAGATGCGATTGCAAAAGTATTGGATACGTATGCAGAAAATACTAGATTTTGAAAAATTGCCAATTATGGAAAGAAAACACAAACATAAATTTACTATTTCAGCAGGGGTAAATCAGATCAGCTTGGGGATAAGCATCGGCTGTATATGTGCGTAATCTGAATGATACAGCTCATGCACATTCAATGACTTATATCTTATTATTTATGATCTGAAGGTTCCCCTAAGCTGAGGATCTCCCGTAAGCTGACGGTTCCCCCTAAGCTGAAGGTCCTGAGCTAGGTTCCCTAATCTGAAGGTTCCCCCTTCGCTTAGCATCTCATGATCACCTGCACAGGATAGATTAGGGCAGTTCTAAGAAACCAAGTATGTTTCTAAAATAAGAAAACTTAGCGTCAGGCAGTGGCTTGGTGAAAATATCATCAGCTTGCTGTTCAGTTGACACATATATCAGCCTGACATCCTTCTTGAGCACATGATCTCTGATGAAGTGGTTCCTAATATCAATATGCTTGGTTCGTGAATGCAGCATGATAGCAATAGCACTTTTATTGTCACAGAATATTGGTGCTTCAGAGGCATCAATGCCAAAATCCCTAAGCTGATATTGAATCCAGAGAATCTGAGCACATTAGCTCCCAGCTTCTAAGTACTCTGCTTCAGTTGTGGATGTGGCAGTTGATGTTCGCTTCTTACTGAACCATGAGATCAGACAATCTCCTAGAATTTTCATGTTCCACTAGTGTGATAGGATCAATATGGTTCGAAATCAGCTGGAGGAGTTCAGAAGGGGGGGTTGAATGAACTCCTACTATTTTAAATTTTTCGAAACCTTTAAAAAAATTTTACAAGCGTCTTGCTTAACTTAAATCTGAGTTACCAGATTTAAGGTATCTCAATTTAGCAGCTGATCTCTTGGCTAACAAGTATTGTGCGGAAATAAGCCAATCGATCAGTGAACAGTAAAATGATAAATAGATGCGTTAAATAAAAGATTAGGGTCAAGAGTTTGTTTCTGGAAGTTCGGATATGAATATCCTACGTCTCCCCTTCTTCCTTTTCAGAAAGGTTCCACTAGAAGATTTGATGGATTACAGGCCTTCTGCAAAACACCCAGTCACTGAGCCTCGCTCAAAGTGAACTCCTAGCAACACCACAATCTAAAGCGCAGACGCAGCTGCTGGTTTTACAAGTGAATGATATTTTTCGAACGGCTTTAAGGAGCACGTTCTTTACAGACTCAAATGAATATTACAATGAGATACAACACTATTGAGACTGTAAATCTTCTGGTTTCTAAAACGTAGAAACGTGATTCAACAAGTGAACCAGAAGATGACTCGAAGGTTTTATCTTATGAAGATCAGCGGTTGAATTTCTTCTAGTGTTTGAGCTTTGTGAATATGGCTTCTATAGAGTATAAGCTCAAGAAAAGTTGAGACACAAAATTAGCAGAGTGACGGCAAGTAAACAATAGCGAGAGCGAGAGAGATCTTCAATCCAAACTTCTGCTATTTATAGTCTTCGATCTCAACGGTCATTAATTTCTTCAAAGGCAACAAAATCTCCTTTTGAATTTCTGTCAATTTGTACGCCGTAAATCCTGCTCCAACAAGAGGCAAGTCGCACAATGTCAGAGCAAATTTGGCATCGTTCCATATTTGTGCAAATGCCGTAAACCGCCCTCTGATATAGTATACTATTTACCTAGAATAGTACTGATACTGTTCCCTCAATTAAAGCACATGTACGATTCAATCTCTACCTTTGATTTCCTCTGATATGAACGTTTGAATCGAGCGAGCGATTATGCAACAACTGATTACTTGTACCTCTGAAAGATATGCAACTGCTGATGGCTTCAAAGTCCAAAAGATATGCACCAGCTGATCACTATAAGTGTCTCCCTTACTGCTGGTTACAACAATTAAGAGAAGCAGCGACTGGATCAAAAGAATACTGTAGCCATCTGCTGAAAAATAACTGTCTGTTGATTTTACTTTAAGGAATGCACCTGCTGGAATAACAACGCAAACTCCAACGACAGAATTTTAGCGCTAGTCCAATACGCTGTCGTTTCAACTTACTTGAACGCTGTCGTTTAGACTAATCCAAATGCTGTCGTTTTGCAATCCTTAACAAAACACGGTAACTCTCAAATGCTTGCGCCTACAACTAAAGCAACTGTCTGCTGATTTGCCCTGGAAGAATCTACCTGCTGGTTACCTCTGAGAAGTCCAACTGCTGAAAACAAACCAACGACTGATCTGCTGAATTCTTCCATCTGCTGAATTTCTCCGAATAGACCAACTGCTGAAAATAAACCCGTCGACTAAAAAAGTTATCCTTTAAAATTCACCGGCTAATTTTCCAGTAGCAACTAGTCTTATTTTGTTATCACCAAAACTAATAAATTTTATCCTAACAATTTCCCCCTTTTTGGTGATGACAAAACTTAGCAGCCGAGATATATGAATAGGCAAAAATAAATTGCACAACGACTGCTGAAATAAAAATTGCATTATTTGAAGTATTGTACATAGGATTTGTACAAAAGATCAATAAAGATTTTATCCTAAGTCATCATCTCCTTCTCTTATACGATCCACTGCCACTTCTGCTCTTACTTCTCCTTTCTCTTTCTTTGGCTCTATCAGCACTCATAAGACTCTCCAGAATGTTTCTCTGAGCATTGTCAATGTCTCTCTGTGGAATGTCCGTTGTTCTAACAATATCACCACCACCACATGTATTGCCACTTCCTCTATTTTGATCATCAGGTGGTGGGCGGCTGCTACTTACTTCCCCCTTTTTGTCATTACCACCACGGTTTATATAAGCAACAAGTTCGCTCAGTTGGGCGGTAATGATATTAAGGGTCTGCTGTGCTTGAGCACTAAATTCTAAGAAATCATGCCTAGTAGCGGCCACCTGCTCATCCAATGATGTGATTTTAGCATTAAGCACTTGGTGATTCTCCCTGACAACTCTCCGGACATCAACCACATCAAGAGCATTAGAGGCAATCTGAGTACTCAACTGTTTATGAGATGACTTGATCTCCAACGACGTGATACTTCTTTGATCATTGGAATCTTTGCGCAACGCCCCAAGAACTCTATCCTGTGCATCAAGGCGTGTGGTAAGGTTCCTCTCAAGGTAATGAAGGTGCAATAATAGCGTGTCTTTGTTCTTGGCACCATCATCTCTTTCACTGATATGTTCTATTGAAGCTCGCAACTGGTTTAAGTCCTCTGTAACGTCTGGAATAGGAGAAGTTGGTAGAGAGATTGAAGCAGCAGTAGCATCATTGTCATCAAAATGCAGAGAAGAATCATCGGAAGGATCAATGTCCATATGTTCATCTGTAACCGCAAAAGCTGCACTTTGCTCTATTTGTACAATCGGAGAATCAAAAACTAAACTTGAAGGCAACTGTACATGCTGATTATCTGCAGAAGGAGTAGAAATCTGTACACTTCGCAAAGCGGTTCTCTCTAGCGCAATAGAGCCCACAAAATGGCGAATATCCTCTGTAGGCAACCTACTGAATAAACTGTAATCAATAAACACGGTACAAAACTGAGATACCCTCAAAGAAAAAACTGGAGACTGGCGAGGAGAAACCCTATAAAATGGTCCATCCACTGAAAGGGATCTGCAAAAATTAATAGAACTAACTGGAAGAAGTCTGCCTGAAACAAAGAATGCTACAGCCTTTATACAAATATCTGTCCATCTCTTCTTCATCAGTTTGAAAAATTCACTCACGATAGGAGAGTGTCGTCATATTGACGCTGACGAGAAACTTCAAAAATAGTGTAGGCAGGAATGACACAGTGACTAGTCAAGCGACCTTCAAACAATATAGAGAAACACGGCCTATCCCATCGAATATGGTGTGCTACTGCCTGCTGTTTTAATTCCTCTAAAACAAAAGAAAAAAGATCTGATAGCATGTCGATAACTTTGAGATGAACTGCCGAATCTCCTTCCCCGGGTACAAAATTTAGTATCCACCCGTCTAAGTATTTTCTCACCAGAACTGATATGTACTTCAAAAGTATATACATTTTTATTTGAAGTGCCACTCCTGTTGACTCTGCCTCCACCCAAGACAAAACCAGTTCCTCCTTAGCAAAATAGGAGTCATCTATCTGTATATTGGCTAATCTCTTCGAACTAAACGAATAAAAGAATTTTGCCACTTCATCTATTACCTTCTCCCGTAACTGTGCCAGCAGGTCTATATCGGCAACAAAACAAAAATATGTTCCTGGCGGGGCTTGCCCTTGATTGGTTCTTTCAGCTGGAGAGGCTCCTTCCCCTTGTCATTGACGGGAATTTGTGGGAGACTAGCCAGGTACCAAGTCTTTTCATCCACGCCAGGGATTTTGATCTCTTTGCCAGTAGTAATCTTCGTGAGTTCCCTTTCAGCTGAAGGCAAAGGAAGATCTGCTGGAATAGTCAGTATGATTTCATCCAAAGACATCTGCTCATCGGCATCAATCAATTCATCCACTGATCGTTCATCATCACTCATCTCCATATCCTCTGGTTCCTCCACAATATACTCCGGCTGGGAAGATTATGTCTGTACCCCATCAGCTGTTCCAACTGCCCTCTCAGTCTCAATTTCCGCATCCGTGTCACTAGGAGTGGTAACTATTCTCTCAGCATCCCATCTAGCAATTAGATCTTCATACGGAAGATCAAACCACTGTCTCTCTTCAGCAGTTCCAGCTGGTCGATTTCCCTCACCCGATGTACGCACAACTTGATCTTCCTCATCAACTCTGATTTGAGCGGTGTCAGCCAATACTTGCTCAATGATGACATCAACGTCATCAGCAATAGACTGTTCTTCATTCACAATATCAGCCACTGCTGGCTCAGAAGCTGGTTCATTAACCCTTGCAGCAACACCATCAGCTGTTTCCTCATTAGCACCTTCATCAGCTGCTTCTTCATAAACAGCCTTACCAGCGACCTCATCAGCTGGTGGATCAGCAGGAATCTCATCCTCTGTGGCTGGTTGAGCAAAAATGTCCTCAGCAGCTGATGCAGCAGTATTTGGCTCAACCATTTGTATGGGCACGGCCTCCTGTGCCACGGTCACTATCTCCAAATTTACTTTAGAAGAACTTGATTTCTTCTTCATCGTCCTTTTCTTTTTGACCACTGGTTCATATCCAAGAACAGCAGCTGGTCGTTTCTTTGAGGCAGCCTTTGGCTTGGGTGCCCCAGCAGCTTCCTCTGCACCAACTTTATCATTTAGAGAGACATAGCGGTGCACAGTCTTCTCCGTGAGAATTTTGGAAGCTGGAAACTCCGATGATTCGCCTAGTTCCAAGTTTGGAATATTTTCCAGCAGAAGACTTATCTGAACAGCGAAGCCCTTGGCTTGCTTAGACCTTGGAGTAAGCATCTTCTTAAGAATGTTGAACAATACACTGGCCCAATTCATCCTCACTCCGCAAAAAACTGCTGTTAACATCGAAAACTTCTTTACTGTGATTGCGTTGAAGGACCCTGCCTTTACAGAAATTGATTTCGCCATTATATCACAAAGAATACGATACTCAACCTTCATCTGACTCTTCTTCCCAGACAAACTCACTGGCTCACCCGACATAGAAACGATGCTCCTAGCATCAAAAACCACATCCTTGGGAATCTCTGAAAACTCTGATAAACCATCCACCGATAGGTCAAAAGACTCCGCAAACCATTCCTCAGATATTTCTACTAACTGTCCAGCCACTGTACTGATTATCACACCATCTTGAATTGATGCGTTCTCGAAGAAATCAACCAAGGCAGCTTCATAGATGACTGTCGGATAGCCCAGAAAACCCTCAAGGTGATGGATCTGTTTTGACAGATCCTGATTAAGTTTTGAATTACACAAAACCTGTTATTGTGTTTCTAACAATTCCACTGGAGTGTGCAGATATCAGCATGAAGAAGCATATTGCGCAAAGAAGATAAGCAGCTAAATTTGTCCAGCAGATGGTTTGACAAGATTAAGTTCAGCAGCTGGTTTAGTTCTTCATTTTTATCGGCAGCTGGATTATCAGCAGATGAAGAAAGACCAGCAGTAGCGCAAGCGCATATGAATCAGCAGTTGTGAAGAGAAGCGCAAGAGATGAAGCGACGTCGTAGAAGAAGATTCCAGTCGCATGTTACTGTTGAAGAAGCTGTTGTCAGTTACTATTCACGAAGCTGTGGGCAGTTGCCATTCTTATTACTGTTAAAGAATCTGTTAGCAGTCGCCATTCTTATTACTGTTAACGAATCTGTTAGCAGTCGCCATTCTTATTACTGTTAACGAATCTGTTAGCAGTCGCCATTCTTATTACTGTTAACGAATCTGTTAGCAGTCGTGATTCTAATTACTATTCGTCACAGTCGCTATTCAAGAAGCTGTTGACAGCTGATGAGCAATGTTGAACAAGAAGCTGACAACAGCAAACGTAACAGTGAAGAAAGCGACGTCGTGCTAAAGAATCAGCAGATGGTTTGTGCGTTGGTTATAATCAGCAGCAGGCTTCAGTGATTTCAGAAGGAATGCTAAATCAGCAGATGGTTTAGCGATGATGATGTCATCGGTGACGTCATCATAATCAGTAGATGGTTTCGCGCTAAGAACCAGCAGGTACCTCTCTCAAGAGAAACCAGCAGAGAGCTACAATTTAACCAGTCGAGGATGCAAAGCAAATGATGTCGTTTGAATAAGTTGATACGACATCGTTTGATCTACCCAGTCGTTGGGAAGTCCAGTCGCAAGCATTTGAAACCAACGACTGGACAACCAGCTGCAAGCATATAGTTACCACCTGCTGGACAACCAGACGCAAGCAACAGCACATCCAGTCGTGAGCTACAATGAACCAGCTGTTGCTATGCATCCAGTCGCAAGATAATGTACCAGTCGCAAGCTACAACGCTTTGTATATCCAGTCGACATGGAATCCAGTCGCAAGAAAGCAGATGTAGTGGAGAGTTACAATCCAGACGCAAGATATCCAGTCGCAGTATTTGAAGCTTCAGCAGTAGCGCAAAGAATTCAACAGAAAGCAGACGTAGTGGAGAGTTACAATCCAGATGCAAGATATCCAGTCGCAGTATTTGAAGCTTCAGCAGTAGCGCAAAGAATTCAACGCAATCAACGCTCAAGATGGAAGAATCAATGGCTGAGATTAAGTCGTGCAAATTGCCTCAATTCAAGGGAACAAGATTTGTACTATTCTGGGAAATAGTACAATTTACAGAGGAAGTTTGCACGGAAATGGAAAGACGACGAATTAGCCTTGACAAGCGTAGAAGAGATTTGGAATTTATCTAACGGCTATATTCGAACAGAGGCTTATATATTTCGAGAAGCGCCATTGAAGGAGGTTGGTCACTGTGAGGCTGTCACAGAAAATACATTGATTGCACAGTGCACCAGCAGAGGGAAAATAAACAGAAAGACGAAGCAATCGACCGCCATTAGAGAGGAGCTTTCACGAGAGTCGATTGCTGAGTTTTAATTAGCTCATTTAGGAGCATTTCCCTAGTGTGTGAGATGTATCTTTTGAGAGTTGTGCGTACACTGTAATTCTCAAACACAGAGATTCATTCACATTCATTGTATAGTGAATGAATCTCAAAACCTTTCCAACACAGGTCCCGTCCAAGCAGGATGACGTTAAACTTGTGTATGTAGTTAGTCACACAGTTGCGGCTGGTGTGCATTTGTGAATTCTAGGAGTTCTCACAGCTGCTGGTTGCGGGATTGGGTCTGTACGTGTTGTATAGATCAAAGTCTTCTAGTGGATCCTTCCGAGGTGGAAGAAGGGGAGATGTAGGACATTGGGGTCCGAACTTCCAGAAACAAATCTGCTGTGTATCGGTCCATTTCTTTAAGCTTTCAGCACCTGCATATTTACTTTAGCATTCTCGCATACGCATGAACAGAATTCAGCACTTGCATTCAGCACTTGCTTTTTATACTTAGCATCGCATACAGTTAGCACACAAGCACTTGCACAGTTTCGAACAGATTTATGTTGCACATAAATCTGTTTGAATCGTTTTAAAATATTAGGATTCAGTTCTGGTATTTTCCGCATGATTTTTAAATCATAACAGATCTGTCTCTGGTGCTCTGTTTATTTTAGATGTTCAAGAACATTGAGCTATTGCAGCTCCGTATTAGCAGCGCAAAATTTTTAATCGCTTATTTTAAACCAGCGGCTGCTAAGTTCCTTCGTAAAACAGGGACCAACAATTGGTATCAGAGCAGGTTGTTCTTGAACGAGCACTGTTTTTAAAACACATGTGCTATGTTTTAAATATTTTAACTGTTTTGAGAAGCTTATTTATGAAGGCCAGTTAATTTGTTTTAATATAGAACCGTTTTTTCGCTTGATGAACTGACGGGATGCGCGAGTCCCGTGCAGATGCCAATATTCTATTTTCGTTGTGCTGTAAGATCACTTGGAGCGAGGCTCAGTGACAAGCACATGGGACGAGATAGAAGAAAGAAAAATCTGAGCTTTTATCTGTACTGGTTCTTCATATATATAAGTAACTCAGTAGCACTTGTTATTTGAAACAATATTTTGATGCTCTTATCTGTTTATTACTGTTAACGAATCTGTTAGCAGTCGCCATTCTTATTATTGTTAATGAATCTGTTAGCAGTCGCCATTCTTATTATTGTTAATGAATCTGTTAGCAGTCGCCATTCTTATTATTGTTAATGAATCTGTTAGCAGTCGCCATTCTTATTATTGTTAACGAATCTGTTAGCAGTCGCCATTCTTATTATTGTTAATGAATCTGTTAGCAGTCGCCATTCTTATTACTGTTAACGAATCTGTTAGCAGTCACCATTCTTATTACTGTTAACGAATCTGTTAGCAGTCGCGATTCTAATTACTATTCTTCACAGTCGCTATTCAAGAAGCTGTTGACAGCTGATGAGCAATGTTGAACAAGAAGCTGACAACAGCAAACGTAACAGTGAAGAAAGCGACGTCGTGCTAAAGAATCAGCAGATGGTTTGTGCGTTGGTTATAATCAGCAGCAGGCTTCAGTGATTTCAGCAGGAATGCTAAATCAGCAGATGGTTTAGTGATGATGACGTCATCGGTGACGTCATCATAATCAGTAGATGGTTTCGCGCTAAGAACCAGCAGGTACCTCTCTCAAGAGAAACCAGCAGAGAGCTACAATTTAACCAGTCGAGGATGCAAAGCAAACGATGTCGTTTGAATAAGTTGATACGACATCGTTTGATCTACCCAGTCGTTGGGAAGTCCAGTCTCAAGCATTTGAAACCAACGACTGGACAACCAGCTGCAAGCATATCGTTACCACCAGCTGGACAACCAGACGCAAGCAACAGCACATCCAGTCGTGAGCTACAATGAACCAGTTGTTGCTATGAATCCAGTCGCAAGATAATGTACCAGTCGCAAGCTATAGCTCTTTGTATATCCAGTCGACATGGAATCCAGTCGCAAGAAAGCAGATGTAGTGGAGAGTTACAATCCAGACGCAAGATATCCAGTCGCAGTATTTGAAGCTTCAGCAGTAGCGCAAAGTGTCGACATGGAATCCAGTCGCAAGAAAGCAGATGTAGTGGAGAGTTACAATCCAGACGCAAGATATCCAGTCGCAGTATTTGAAGCTTCAGCAGTAGCGCAAAGAATTCAACGCAATCAACGCTCAAGATGGAAGAATCAATGGCTGAGATTAAGTCGTGCAAATTGCCTCAATTCAAGGGAACAAGATTTGTACTATTCTGGGAAATAGTACAATTTACAGAGGAAGTTTGCACGGAAATGGAAAGACGACGAATTAGCCTTGACAAGCGCAGAAGAGATTTGGAATTTATCTAACGGCTATATTCGAATAGAGGCTTATATATTTCGAGAAGCGCCATTGAAGGAGGTTGGTCACTGTGAGGCTGTCACAGAAAATACATTGATTGCACAGTGCACCAGCAGAGGGAAAATAAACAGAAATACGAAGCAATCGACCGCCATTAGAAAGGAGCTTTCACGAGAGTCGATTGCTGAGTTTTAATTAGCTCATTTAGGAGAATTTCCCTAGTGTGTGAGATGTATCTTTTGAGAGTTGTGCGTACACTGTAATTCTCACACACAGAGATTCATTCACATTCATTTTATAGTGAATGAATCTCAAAACCTTTCCAACACAGGTCCCGTCCAAGCACGATGACGTTAAACTTGTGTATGTAGTTAGTCACATAGTTGCGGCTGGTGTGCATTTGTGAAGTCTAGGAGTTCTCGCAGCTGCTGGTTGCGAGATTGGGTCTGTACGTGTTGTATAGATCAAAGTCTTCTAGTGGATCCTTCCGAGGTGGAAGAAGGGGAGATGTAGGATATTGAGGTCCAAACTTCCAGAAACAAATCTGCTGTGTATCGGTCCATTTCTTTAAGCTTTCAGCACCTGCATATTTACTTTAGCATTCTCGCATACGCATGAACAGAATTCAGCACTTGCTTTTTATACTTAGCATCGCATACAGTTAGCACACAAGCACTTGCACAGTTTCGAACAGATTTATGTGCAACATAAATCTGTTTGAATCGTTTTAAAATATTAGGATTCAGTTCTGGTATTTTCCGCATGATTTTTAAATCATACCAGATCTGTCTCCGGTGCTCTGTTTATTTTAGATGTTCAAGAACATTGAGCTATTGCAGCTCCGTATTAGCAGCGAAAATTTTTAATCGCTTATTTTAAACTAGCGGCTGCTAAGTTCCTTCGAAAAACAGGGACCAACACAAGGCCAGATGCCATTAGAGCTTGAAACATGGACACCATACCTGGGTCGTCCATCGCGAGAACAGATTCAAAATCGATATGCTGAGTGTTGGAGTAGTACGCAGAAGCCATTTCTGAATAGAAGAGCTGAAAGAACACCTGAAAGAGCTTTGCAAGGAGATACGCAGAGAATACGCACAAGAGAAATATGCAAGAACACACGAGAATAATTATGTAAGGTAATTGTAAACGAAATAGGAAACGCGGTAATTAAACTGAGAATGCAAAAAGTTACTGGAGAGAGAAAATTTCGATGTGACGTTTCGCATGGTAACAAGACGTGTCAACCATCCGTTAGCGCGTACAGTTTTTGAAATGATTTTGAAGATATTTTCAAAATATTTTACTCGTACAATGTAAAATATTTTCCAAAGTGTTTTAATCAAACAAGGTACAAAGTTAATAGATGCGCGCCAAAATTTATAAAGTCACAACTTGTGCAGTAAATGTAAGAACATCACTGCTGGTTTAATATATCGTTGAGGGTGGCAGGAGCTGGTAACAAATAAGCATCAGCTGTATATATGTAACAACTGAGTGTGTCCAGTCATGACATATTCAGCTGACGTCACGCTTAACAATCCAGCTCCTGGTTCCCCCTACGACTGATAATCTCCCAACGCGAGAAGCTTACCTCAGCTGATAGTCTTATCGTTCCCCCTGAACAAAAGACTTACAGCTAATTTAAGCAACATCTGACAACCTGCAAAATGCGTTAGTGCACAAACAATCAAGGCTATTCAAGAATACCTAAAATGTTTCTAAAATAAGAAAACTTAGCGTCTGGTAGAGGCTTTGTGAAGATGTCAGCAACTTACTGGTCAGTCGACACATACTCCAGCCGGACGTCCTTCTTTAGCACATGGTCCCTTATGAAATGATGCCTGATGTCGATGTGCTTTGTTCTTGAATGCAGCACAAGATTTTGGGTGATTGCGATGGCACTGGTATTGTCACAGAGAATAGGCGCTTCAGAAGCATCAACTCCATAGTCCTTCAGCTGAAATTGTATCCAAAGGATTTGAGCACAGCAACTCCCAGCTGCTAGATACTCTGCCTCAGCTGTGGATGTTGTGATGGACGTCTGCTTCTTACTGAACCAGGAAATCAGTCGATCACCTAAAAATTGACAAGTCCCACTTGTGCTTCTACAATAAATCCTGCATCCTGCGTAATCTGCATCACTATAACCAATCAATTGAAATCCTGAGTCTTGGGGATACCAAAGACCCACGTTGGAAGTACCCTTAAGATATTTTAATATTCGCTTTACAGCTATGTAATGCGATTGCTTTGGCTCTGCTTGAAATCTAGCACACATACAGACAGCAAACATGATGTCTGGTCTGCTAGCAGTTAAGCATAGCAAAGAGCCTATAATACCATGATAAAGTGATACCTCAATGGCAGTTCCAGCTTCATCTTGTCCAATTTTATCGAAGAGCTCATAGGGGTTGCTGCTGCTGAACAGTTGTCCATACCAAACTTCTTCAGCAATTCTTTTGTATACTTCGCCTGGTTAATGAAAATACCATTTTCTAGTTGGCGAACTTGTAAGCACAGAAAGAATGTTAGCTCCCCCGTCATACTCATCTCGAATTTATCCTGCATTAACTTCGAAAACTTTTGGCACAGTTTGGGGTTAGTTGACCCAAAGATAATGTCATCGACATATATTTGAACTAGTAATACATGGTCAGTTTTAACAAACTTAAATAGTGTCTTATCAACTGTGCCTATTGTAAAGTCATGCTCGATAATAAATTGAGATAGTGTATCATACCAAGCTCTGGGTGCTTGTTTCAACCCATACAGAGCTTTATCAAGTTTGTAAACAAAGTCTGGATGTGCATGATTAACGAAGCCAGGAGTTTGTGCAACATACCACTTCCTCTGTTAAGACGCCATTAAGAAAGGCACTCTTAACATCCATTTAGAAAAACTTTAAAGTCTTTGAATGCAGCATAAGCTAAGAACATGCGAATGGGTTCTAATCTTGCTACTGGTGCGAAGGTCTCATCAAAATCTATACCTTCAATTTGTCTAAATCCTTGCGCTACCAGCCTAGCTTTGTTTCTAGTTACTATGCCATCTTCATTCAGTTTGTTCCTAAAGACCCACCTAGTTCCTATGACTGAATGATTATTAGGTCTAGGTACAAGTGTCCAAACATTATTACGCTTAAACTGATTTAACTCTTCTTGCATAGCGTCTATCCAGCTGAGGTCAGCTAAGGCCTCATCTATCATTTTAGGTTCTATATGAGAAATGAATGCGGAATCAAAATGATCATGCATTAGCTGGCCTCGTGTGCAAACAGGGGATTCGAAATTACCTATGACTTTCTCGGGTGGATGATTTTTATTCCACCGAAGATCAAGTCCAATTGGATTTGCTCTTTGTTCCCCTTGTGTCGTAGGCTGGTTTGCAAGTGAATCAACACACGCCAATAGATGTTGAGCATTGTTGGCTTGTGCGTCTGCTTCCAGCTGGTGAGATGTACTTGCGACTGGTTCATCAGCTGGTGGTCTTGATACCAAATGATATGATGTGCTCGCGCCTTGATGTCCAGCTGGTGGTGAAAGAAATTGATAATTTGTGCTACCAGCTGGTGCTTCAGGCGTTGGTCTAGAAACCAAAGGAGAAGCGCTTGCGACTTCCTGCGCAATATCTTGTTTATCAACGTCAGTTGGTGCAACAACTGATTGAACGTCGGCTGGTTGATCATTTGTCGCAACACCCCCAGCAGCTGGTATATTTGAGGCAATTTGATCCTGCGGCTGATCCATGTTAGTTAAATCAATAACTATTGGATTACCTGTCAGATCTTGTTGAACATTGTTATGCGTTGTGACCACTTCTGGTTGTTCTTATTCAGCTGAATATCTTTGTGGCACGTCGTCGTCTGATTCTTCAAGACTTGTTGACTCCAGACGTGAACACAAATCATGTAGGCTTGCAGCTGAATTTGATTTGAAGCTGGTTTCATCAAACACCACGTGTGCTGATTCCTCAACTGTCAAGCTTCTGTTGTTGAACACTCGATATGCTTTGCTCACAGCTGAATATCCTAAGAAGATACCTGCATCAGATTTAGGTTCAAAGGCTGTTAGATGCTTTTTACCATTGTTATGAATGAAGCATCTACACCCAAACACCCTGAAATAAGAAATGTCAGGTTTCTTGCCATGCCAGATCTCATATGGGGTTTTATCGTGCATCCTATTAATCATCGATCTGTTCTGAGTGTAACATGCTATGTTAACTGCTTCTGCCCAGAATTTTTGAGAAATACCGGAATATGCAGTCATAGATCTAGCAGCTTCTTTTAAAGTGCGGTTTCTACTTTCAGCTAACCTGTTTTGCTGAGGAGTTCTAGCTGCTGAAAGCTCATGCTTAATTCCTAGATCTTCTAGATAAGAAGTTAATTTAAAATTTAAAAATTCAGTACCGCGATCACTTCTTATCCGGTTGACTGAACAAGATCTGTCATTTTGTAAACGTTTCAAAAGGCGTATCAGCTGGTCGGCGGTTTCAGATTTTGTTTTTAAAAACAACACCCATGTATATTTTGAAAAATCATCAACTACTGCTAGGGTGTAATTCGTTCCCCCTAAGCTCGTTACTGAAATAGGACCAAACAGATCCATATGCAAGAGCTCAAGGCAACGGGAAGAACGTTTTCCGCCTTTATTTTTGAAAGTTGATTTTATTTGCTTACCCAGCTGACATGCTGCACAGATCCTATCTTTAGAAAAACTAATTTTTGGCAGATCAGAAACCATATCATGTTCACTTAACTTGGCAAGTGTTTTGAAGTTTAGATGGTTTATTCTTTGATGCCACAACCAGCTCTTAGAAGAACCAGCTTCAAGGCACAAATGCTCAGATTCCAGCTGGTTTGACCAATTGAATTATGTAGGTATTCCCCGAACCTTTGCCTACCAATACAGTCAGACCACTTGGACTCTGAACCGTGCATGTGTGTTGTTGAAACTGGACTATGTAACCTTTGTCACACAGTTGACTAATGCTAATCAAATTATATCGAAGGTTATCAACAACTAAGACATCAGAATTAGAGATGTTACCGTGGATAAGCTTACCCTTACCCACAGTGTTACCGTATGCGTTATCACCAAAGACTATCTTTGCGCCTTTGTGTGGAATGACGTCTGATAGCAGCTTTCGATTTCCTGGCATATGTCTTGCACAGCCACTATCCAGGTACCACAAGTTTGATACATCAGCTGGTTCGTACCTGTTATCCTGCAATCATGAAAACCAGCTTTTGGTACCCAATTTTACTTGGGTCCAGATCGGATTACCCCTTTCGGGACCCATACTTGAATTACCTTAACAGTTTTTCCAGTATAAGTGTCCGTGAGGGTCTGTGCATAATAGCTGTGAGATCTGTTGAGTTTTGGTTTCATTTTCTGACCACTTAGATCTCTCCTCGGCTGAGCCTTTGTCCACCTAGATTTTGCCTTCCTTGAATTACGCCTCGGCTGGTTGGGAACAAAAGACTTGGAACCAGCTTTCGATTTATCCTTGTCTAGCTTGTTCTTTAGCCAGCTGGGCTTGGAATTCTCAGGTCTTTCAAAACCGATACCAGCTTTTCCATTATCGTTCAACTTGGGAGAGTTCTGGTCATCAAATGTTATCGACTCATAGCAATCATATATCACGTTGGCTTTGAAAAAGCTCATCTTATTGAACTTGTCATGTGTCGGCTGTCATTGAGTACTTGTTTCTCCTTCACTGCTTTCACTACCACTAAAACCCAAACCAGTTCTATCGTATACTCATTTTTGGATTTCTTGCAGCTTGTGGAGAGCACGAGCCGATTGGTTCCAGGAGCTCATTTCTTTAGTTAATTTTTCAATTTCAGCCTTGAGCTCACTGGACTCACTTCTCAACAATTCATTCTCAACTTTCAGCTTACTCAACTCAATCTTCAAGCTGTCAATATCCTCAAGCTCATCAGAACTTGATTCAATCGAACTACTTTTCAGACTTATGTTTTCAGCTTTAACTTCCTCGAATGAGTGAGAAAGCTTCCTGTACTCTTTGACCATGTCATTTAGTGCACTTACAAGGTCTTCTCGTGTAAATTCAACATTTGAGAAGTCAAATACCTCATCATCCGAAGTTTGATCAGCCATAAGACAGTGAACCTCCTCCTGTTCACTATCGCTTGATGAAGAACTGCTGGATGAGGATTCTGAATCAGTGTCCGCCCAGCTCTTGGTGCTTTCCCCAGCCACCAATACTTTACGATCATGCTTGCGGCTGGGTCTCTTGTCACCTCTCGTCCTCATCCACCTATCCTTGGATCTCTCCTTGGATCTTTCAACAGCTCTCTCTTCTGTCTTGTCTTCTCGCTTGTATCGATCCTCCTTCTTGTCATCCCTCATGTATCTATCATCTGATCTCTTGTCGTCTCTGGATCTGTCCTCCTTTCTTGGCCTATTGCAATCAGCTGCAAAGTGCCCTATACGATCACAGTTATAACATTTCATATCAGAAGAAACTTTATCAGATTTATGAAAATTATTGTAAGGAGAGGAAGGGTTATAAGATCTTCTCAAGTATTTCCCAAACTTCTTGACGAAGAGGGACATGACGTCGTCGCTGAGTTGATCAGCTGTTTTGCTTGTGCTTGGAGAGAACTTTTCAGTGGTTGTGGCTGCCAGAGCTTTCGTTGGCTGGGATGTTGATGGTCCAGCTTCTGCTCTTGTCTCCAACTCGAATTCATAGGCTTTGAGGTTGGCAAACAAGTCGTACAACTCCAGCTTGTTCAAATCTTTGGATTCACGCATCACCATTGTCTTCACATCCCACTCTCTGGGTAATCCAACTCGAATTCATAGGCTTTGAGGTTGGCAAACAAGTCGTACAACTCCAGCTTGTTCAAATCTTTGGATTCACGCATCACCATTGTCTTCACATCCCACTCTCTGGGTAATGCTCTCATCATCTTCAGCGCCAACTCTCTGTTATTGTATTCTTTGCCCAAACTGTTTAGCTCAATCACCACGGCGCTGAACCGCTCATCGAACTCTGTCATTGTTTCTCCATCTTTCATTTTGATGGACTCAAACTTCTGCTGAGCCACCGTCAGCTTGTTCTCCTTCGTCTCGTCACTACCCTCACAGATTTGAGTCAGCTTTTCCCAAATGTCTTTCGCTGTGGCACAGGTTTTGATTTTGCTGAACATGTTTTTGTCCTTGTCCAGCGTCTTGTAAAGGATATCCCTGGCCACATTATCGAAGTTGGCTTTCTTTTTGTCTTCACTTGTATACTCATGTCTGGCCTTCTCAAGGAACTGAGGCTCTCCATTGGATATAGCAAACGCTATATTGGGCTTCATAATCTTCAGCGGCCCTTCAGTGAGGACCACCCACATTTCATCATCTAGAGCAGCCAGATGCGCTTGCATGCGTATCTTCCAGTCATCATAATCTTCTCTGGAGAACAAGGGAATCTTGTTGTGAGAAGTAGACATATTGAAATAAGATAGCGCACAAACAAGTACTGTTCAATACTGAAACACGCAGGCTCTGATACCAATTGATAGGATCAATATGGTTCGAAATCAGCTGGAGGAGTTCAGAAGGGGGGGGGGGGTTGAATGAACTCCTACTATTTTAAATTTTTCGAAACCTTTAAAACAATTTTACAAGCGCCTTGCTTAACTTAAATCCGAGTTACCAGATTTAAGGTATCTCAGTTTAGCAGCTGATCTCTTGGCTAACAAGTATTGTGCGGAAATAAGCCAATCGATCAGTGAAAAGTAAAATGATAAATAGATGCGTTAAATAAAAGATTAGGGTCAAGAGTTTGTTTCTGGAAGTTCGGATAAGAATATCCTACGTCTCCCCTTCTTCCTTTTCAGGAAGGTTCCACTAGAAGATTTGATGGATTACAGGCCTTCTGCAAAACACACAGTCACTGAGCCTCGCTCAAAGTGAACTCCTAGCAACACCACAATCTAAAGCGCAGACGCAGCTGCTGGTTTTACAAGTGAATGATATTTTTCGAACGGCTTTAAAGAGCACGTTCTTTACAGACTCAAATCAATATTACAATGAGATACAACACTATTGAGACTGTAAATCTTCTGGTTTCTACAACGTAGAAACGCGTTTCAACAAGTGAACCAGAAGATGACTCGAAGGTTTTATCTTATGAAGATCAGCGTTGAATTTCTTCGAGTGTTTGAGCTTTGTGAATATGGCTTCTGTAGAGTATAAGCTCAAGAAAAGTTGAGACACAAAATTAGCAGAGTGACGGCAAGTAAACAATAGCGAGAGCGAGAGAGATCTTCAATCCAAACTTCTGCTATTTATAGTCTTCGATCTCAACGGTCATTAATTTCTTCAAAGGCAACAAAATCTCCTTTTGAATTTCTGTCAATTCGTACGCCATAAATCCTGCTCCACCAAGAGGCAAGTCGCACAATGTCAGAGCAAATTTGGCATCGTTCCATATTTGTGCAAACGCCGTAAACCACCCTCTGATATAGTGTACTATTTACCTAGAATAGTACTGATACTGTTCCCTCAATTAAAGCACATGTACGATTCAATCTCCACATTTGATTTCCTCTGATATGAACGTTTGAATCGAGCGAGCGATTATGCAACAACTGATTACTTGTACCTCTGAAAGATATGCAACTGCTGATGGCTTCAAAGTCCAAAAGATATGCACCAGCTGATCACTATAAGTGTCTCCCTTACTACTGGTTACAACAATTAAGAGAAACAGCGACTGGATCAAAAGAATACTGTAGCCATCTGCTGAAAAACAACTGTCTGCTGATTTTCCTTTAAGGAATGCACCTGTTGGAATAACAACGCAAACTCCAACGACTGAATTTTAGCGCTAGTCCAATACGCTGTAGTTTCAACTTATTTGAACGCTGTCGTTTAGACTAATCCATACGCTGTCGTTTTGCAATCCTTAACAAAACACGCTAACTGTCAAATGCTTGCGTCTGCAACTAAAGCAACTGTATGCTGATTTGCCCTGGAAGAATCTACCTGCTGGTTACCTCTGAGAAGTCCAACTGCTGAAAACAAACCAACGACTGATCTGCTGAATTCTTCCATCTGCTGAATTTCTCCGAATAGACCAACTGCTGAAAATCAACCCGTCGACTAAAAAAGTTCTCTTGTAAAATGCACCGGCTGATTTTCCAGTAGCAACTAGTCTTATTTTGTTATCACCAAAACTAATAAATTTTATCCTAACATAGTGCTAAGCCTGTCAATTCTACATCATGCGTAAGCCGGAGTCTTTGGAAAACCAAAGAAACTCGTTAGGAGTACCTTTAAGGTATTTTAGAATCCTTTTAACAACAATATAATGTGATTGTTTCGAATCTGCTTTAAATCTAGCACACATACAGACAGCTAACATTACGTCTGGTCTATTAGCAGTAAGGTAAAGCAGGGATCCTATTATACCACAATACATGTTACCTCAACGGCAGTTCCAGCTTCGTCTTTGTCTAGCTTGATTGAATCACTCATTGGGGTAGCAGCTGGAGAGCATTTATCCATCCCGAACTTCTTTAGAAGCTCCTTTGTATATTTGCTTGATTAATGAAGATAACATCCTCAAGCTTTCTGACTTGTAGTCCTAGGAAAAATGTAAGCTCCCCAATCATGCTCATTTCGAACTTATCATGCATCAGCTTTGAAAGCTTTTCACATAATTTAGGATTAGTCGAACCAAATAATCTTCAACATAGATTTGGACCAATAAAAAATGATTGTTTTTAACAAACTTAAACAATGTCTTATCTACTGATCCAAGAGTAAAATCATGAGCAATTAAGAATTTTTACAGGGTATCATACCAAGCTCTTGGGGCTTGTTTTAGACCGTACAGAGCTTTATCCAGTTTATACACGTAATCCGGTCTGGTATGATCGACAAAGTCAGGAGGTTGTGCAACATACACTTCCTCCTTAAGGATTCCGTTTAATAATGCACTTTTAACATCCATCTGATAAACTTTAAAGTTTTTAAAAGATTCATATGCTAGAAAGATGCGTATTGCGTCTAATCTGGATAGTAGTGCGAATGTTTCATCGAAATCTATTCCTTCTTCTTGCCGATACCCTTGAGCAATTAGTCTAGCTTTATTTCTTATTACGTTACCATTCTCATCCAATTTATTCCTAAAGACCCATTTAGTTCTTATTACAATTTGATTAGTTGTTCTAGGAACTAAGTTCCACACCTTGCTACTTTCGAATCGACTAATTATTCCTACATAGATTCTATCCAACTTGGGTTGGATAAGGTTTCATCTATCTTCTTAGGTTCTAAAAGTGAGAAGAATGCTGAATTAAAGTACTCGTTTATCATCTGGCCTCGTGTCCTAATAGGTGTAGTAGGATTACCGATGACCAGCTCATGTGGATTATTCTTATTACACCGGAGACTAGGTTCGTAGGAGGTTCATGCTTCTTCAGGTTGAGTAGATTCTTCATCTTCATCATTCAGATTGATTATTGGTATGTTTGGTGCATCCGTTTGTGCGTGATTTCCATCAGTTTGCATAGGATCTACAGCATCTGGCTCCTGAGCTGGATCAGCTTGCGTGCAATCAGGTCTAGCTTGCGCATTGTCTGTACAAGCTTGCTCCCGATCTGGTTCAGCTGACATCCTTGCCCATAGTTTCACCTGTTGAGTTATCATCGAAGACAATCTTTGGTCCTCTGGAGTATTTGATGTCCGATAGCAGTTTGTAATTCCCAGTCATATGTCTAGAACAGCTAGTGTCCAGATACCATTCAGACTTCTTAAATACCTAGGATTAGAAAACAAATTTTGCTACCCAATTTCACTTGGGTCCAGATTGGATTACCCTTTCGGGACCCATATTTGAATTAACTTGACAGTTTTTCCCTTGTATGTGTCCACTAGGGTGCGTGCTGAAATGCTATATGATCTTTTGAACCTTGTTTTTGTACTTTGACCATCCAGATCGCATATGAGCTGGTATGCTCTATTATGCTTCCTCATCTTCACTGAGCTATGCCTTTGTTGGTGCAGATCAGATGAATGTTGACCAGCTCTAGCTCGGTCCTTGTATAATCTGTTCTTTAGCCAGCTAGGCTTGGAGTTCTCAAGCTCAACATATCCTATACCAGACTTTCCCTTATGGTTCATCTTAGACATAATCTGGTCATCGTACTTAACCAATTCGAGTGTATCATGTATCATACTGGCTTTGACAAAACTCATTATTTTGAGCTTATCATCTGTCAGAATGATTGAGTAATAGTATCACTAGAGCTGTTTTTTCCTGAGCTGAAGCCCAATCCAGTTCTAACATTAAACGGTTTCTGGACCTCATGCGGCTTGGCTAATGAAATAGAAGACTTTTTCCAAGAGCTCATCACTAGATTTAGTCTATTATTTTCGGAAGTGAGCTCATTAGACTTGGATCTCAAAGATTCATTCTCTGTTTTCAGCTTACTTAACTCAGTCTTTAGACTTTCTGAATCTTCAAGCCGTGAACAGCTTGCGTCATCTGAATTATCTTTCAGACACTTTGATAGGATCAATTAGGATCGAAAATAGGCCTAGGAGTTCAAAAGGGGGGGTTGAATGAACTCCTTGAATTTTAATTATTCGAAACCTTAAAAACGATTTTAAAAGCCTTCGCTAAACTCAGATCTGAGGCTCTCAGTTTAATGTTTTTCTCTCAATTAACAATAGATTGTGCGAAAATAAACTGATTGAGCAGTGAACAGTTAAGAATAAAATGCGATGCAAGTAATATAAAAGTGCAGGGATCAAGAGTTTGTTTTTGGAAGTTCGGATATCAAATCCTACGTCTCCCCTTCTTCCTTTGTAGGAAGGTTCCACTAGAAGATTTGATGTACACATCCTCTGAATACACCCGATCACTGAGCGTCGCTCCAAGTGAACTCTTAGAAACTTCTACTACACGCATATAACACTGTTGAGTTACAAACAATCGTAATTTTTGAACTGCTTCAAGAAGCACGTTCGTTACAGACTCAAATCTGAAGGATACAAAGAACACAATATTTTGAGACTGTAGATCTTCTGGTTTCTATGACAATGAAACTCTATTTACAAAAGTAAACCAGAAGATATCTCGAAGATTTATCTGATAAGAACAAGGAATGTTCTTCGAGATTAAACACTGGGAATTAGAATATTTTTAACACTTGAATAATCCCAAAAAAATGAGAGAGCGAGAGAATGTAGAGAATACATAAAACACTGAGAGTCACTGAGAGCTTCTTCATTTGAAATCTTCAACTATTTATACTCTTCAACCTCAACGGTCAATAATGTAGCCAGTAGATACAAACCCCTTTTCATATCATATCTCCGCAAATAATGCTGCATTAATGCTATACACTAAGGTAATTTGCGCTTGTCAGGGCTTAATTGGCTTATATACCAAAGCGGGTAAATATCGTATCAGTCATTCTATGTAATGTGCAACTTTAATCAAAATAGCTCTGATCTTGTTTCCTTAATTCAAGTTGTCTAACTGGCTTTTATACAATCAAATCGTGATCGTTGATTCTTCTCAAATAATCAAATGATAATATCTGAAGACATCCGAAGCTCACATCTGTTGAAGTACTGAAGTCTGAACATAGCTCTCTTTTCCCTTTTTGAAATTTCCCTTTGTGAATAGCTACAAGATATATCTCTTTACGCATATAGCCTTCACATCTGAAAATATACCCCTTTTTGTACTTTACAAAAGTAATGCTCTCTGTCAGATCTGAAATCTTTTAATCTTTACGAATATGTCCTCCTTTTTGTACAATCGTGAATCTTCCAGATCTGAATACTCGTTACTGAAAAATCTGAAGCGTAGCCTCTATACTGATATAACCAAAATACCCAAATCTGGTTGATTCTCATGTGAATTGATACTGAAAATAACATATGAAATACTCTGTTCATATCTGAGACTGTTCTTTCTAAAATAAATCTTCTGAATAATCGGATCTGTTACCGTAGCCTCTGAATCAAATCTGAAATCCTGACCCGATAACCCAAATAACTCGAATACTCAAATCCGAAGTACTCTTATCTGAACTATTCAACCTGAAATGCTGAGATCTGAAAATTTCATGATAAATAATCTACGCTCTTCTTTGATATGATACTTTATTCTGATAGCATCCAGATCTAAAATACTTCCTTCACTTCAGCGCGAACACTTAAATTCAAATCTGCATCTTAATTTCAGTTCTTAGCTTTGTTTTGTTATCACCAAAACTTATAATTTTTATTTTAACACACTTGTTTTCAGCTTTGACATCCTCGACTGTCTGTGATAGCTTCTTGTACTCATAGACCATGTCATTAAGAGCATTAACAAGGTCTTCTCGTGTAAACATACTATTAGAGAAATCAAATACCTCGTCAGTGTCATCAGCCATCAGACACTGTACATCCTCTTCACTGTCATTTGATGAACTGCTTGAAGTGCTATCATTTGAATCAGAATCTGCCCATTTGCTTTTGCTTTCTTCTGCTACAAGCACTTCGCGATCCCGCCTTTTGATTTATGTCTTTTTATCAGTGGGGTGCCGTATGCTATCTGAATTTCACTTATCATCCTGTTTTGGTTTTGTGCAGTCTGCTGCAAAATGTCCAGGCATGCCACATTCAAAACATTTCATATCATTAGTAGTATTCTATTCAAATTTATTTTCTTTGATTGAAAAAGAGGGTGATTGAGTTCTTCTCATGAATGTCCCAAACTTCTTAACCAAGAGGGACATAGCATCGTTGCTGATCTGCTCAGCTATATTCTATGGCTTTTCATCTGTTACAGCTAATGCTTTAGTAGGCTGGGACGAGGAAGGTCCTTATGATCTGGTCTCCAGCTCGAATTCATATGCTTTCAAGTTTGCAAACAGATCATGGAGTTCCAGTTTGTTGAGGTCCATCGATTCCCTCATTGCCATAGTTTTTACCTCCCACTCCTTAGGAAGGTCTCTCATGACTTTCAGCGCCAATTCTCTGTTGTATTCTTTGCCTAATCTGGTTAGCTCTATCACCACAGAGCTGAATCTTTCATCGAATTCAGCCATTTTTTCACCAGATTTCATCTTCATGGACTCAAATTTCTGTAGGGCCACAGTGAGCTTGTTTTCTTTAGTTTCCTCATTCACTTCGTAGATCTGGATTAGCTTCTCCCAAATTTCCATGGCCGTGACACAAGTCTGAATTTTGCTGAACATATTGTTTTCCAATGTCATGTAAAGGATATCTTTTTCCACATTGTCCAAGTTGGCTTTCTTTTTATCTTCTGACGGCCACTCAAGTCTAGGATTTCAATCCATTGCGCGCACCTGAGGAGATGGCCATAGCAGTGTTTGGCTTCATAATATTTATAGGGACATTTGTGATAACGAACCACATATCGTCATCTTGAGCCGCTATGTGAGCTTGCATCCTGATCTTCCAGACGTCATATTCCTCCTTGGAAAACATAGGAATTTTATTGTGAGAGATCGACATAATTGATAATTGCAGGTAGACAAAATTTGTTTAGACACTGAGATAACCCAGCTCTGATACCACCTGTTGGAAAGAAAATATAGTTGAAATATAGCTCGGGAGTTCAGAAGGGGGGTTGATGAACTCACAAATTTTCCGAAAAATTCTTTTCAAACAGATTTTAAAACTTTCGGCTGCCTCTAAGCTGAGTTACCAGCTTAGTGAAATCTCAGTATGCTGTTGTTCTTTTGGGTAACAAGAAAATGTGTGGAATGAACCCGATTTAACAGTGAACAAATATAAAATCGAAAGCTATAAAGAGTAAATAAATGTTGTAAATACAAAGAGACAAGAGATTTGTTTACGGAAGTTCAGAGCTTAAACTCCTACATCTCCCCTTTTTCCTTGAACAGGAAGGATTCCACTAGAAGATTTCATTACAACAGCTTATGATGCAATTCGATCCGACAGCCCGCAAGCTGCAAGAACTCCTAGCAACACCACGACAGAAACATATGCGTAATTGTTCTGCAAAAACTACGATAAATTCTAAGATATTTAAGCTTTCACGCTTTCTAGGCACTCTTTTTTTGATTTAAAATCAATACACAATACTGCAGAGTGGTTACAACTCGAATGAATAAATATAAGGCTTTTGAGTGTAGGTTGTAACGAAGATGATGATGAACAGTGAGATTTTGAGCGACGTGAATTCTGCAGTGTAACAATATGTAGCTTGAACTTGTTTGCAGAATTCTGTGTATCAAATATATTCGAAGTTGATTCAAAGGATAGTCTAGTCGTTTGTTGATTTCAAAATTGTCTCTCACACATTTTTTTCATCATTCTGTACATTTAGAGATTTCCATCTCTATCAAACTGCAAATGATATGCTGTACCGGCTAGTTGATTTCTTTCCTTCTTCGAAGAACTTTCCTTTCTTTCTTCCATAGTCACAGGAAAGGTGCCGTTGAGTCCTAATATAGCATCCGGTAAGTTTGGCAGTGAATAAGCATATGATTGAATTAACTTGATCTGATAGAATAACATCCAAATAGATATATGCATGTTCTGAGTTGTTTTCTGTAGACGTGATTTGAAAGCTTGTAAGCTCTGAGCTGTTACGTGAAATACTGTAGGCTGCTCTTCAGCCCTGATCTGAATTCATATATGCTCTAAACTGAAAGCTGGTCCCGAGCTCTGAACTGGTCTTTGTGATGATATCGCTCTAAGCTATTTTCTGCGCTTGTTTAAGCTGTAAGCTGTTTACTGTACTGTGTAAGTTGTACATACCCGTAGACTGCTGTAAGCTGTTCTATATACGGAGCTCCAATCTGAATCTTCTCTAAGCTAATTCCTGAACTAAAACACTGTTCTGATCTCGAAGCTTTACTCTGAACTATTCTGAATTACTCTGATTTGTTTTTCGTACCCTGAACTGAGAATATATGCTCTAAGTTGTTCGTTATGCTCTGAGCTGAAACTGACTTCTATGAACTGAATTACTTGCTCTAAGCTGAAGTCTGACGGTCTGAGCGGTTCGATTTGTTCTAAGCTGATCTGCATCATCCTGAGTTGAGTAACTACGTTTTACACTGTTCTACTTTCTCTGAGATGAAATGCATCGTCGTAAACTGTTTGACATACTCTGAGCTTATATACAACTTTCTGATCTGATCTGCTCGCTCTTGGCTGATCAACATCTGAGCTGAAACTGACTTCTATGAACTGAATTACTTGCTCTAAGCTGAAGTCTGACGGTCTGAGCGGTTCGATTTGTTCTAAGCTGATCTGCATCATCCTGAGTTGAGTAACTACGTTTTACACTGTTCTACTTTCTCTGAGATGAAATGCATCGTCGTAAACTGTTTGACATACTCTGAGCTTATATACAACTTTCTGATCTGATCTGCTCGCTCTTGGCTGATCAACACACTCTGAGATGGTCTGTTACTTCGTAAGATGTTCTGTCTGGCTCTGCATCTTTACGGCTATAATCCGTTTGGTTTCTTGTCTTTGTTATCACCAAAATTCAAATTTTATTTCTAACAATATTATTACCTGTCTATATGTCTTAAATGGTAAAGCATGTTTTATTTGAAAAACGAGAACCAACTTCAGATTGACCCTTTATCAGACGTTGGATTCTCATTAGAATACATGGGTTTGCCGATTAAAAAGGATGGAATTGGAAATTCTGCATATGATGAGAATTGCGCGCTAATCGTGTGAGATGTGCCTCCGTGTCAAGCACTGAATGTACCACGGACAGAGGCAAGTCCTTGAACAAGGCAGTACATCTCATGATCTAATGGAAGTTACTCCGACACCTAGGGAACCTTTATTTTGAAGCTTATAATCATTCAAACCACCAACACTAAGGGGAACTGAAAATCCAGTGGAATGTCAAAGCTAGTTAGAGGATATTGAACAGTTATTGAGTCGCTTTCTTACTTTGACGACCATCGAATCAGATTTTTTCGGAACTGTTAACTACAGTACGAAGGAAATGTGATCGAATTAGATTTTATCATGCTTAGTTTATCAGATGTTGAATTGAGGATAAGGTGTTGGTGACATCCTCGATGTTCGATAGTTCCTTGACGCCTTCCCAGATTAAGTTTCTGGATTTTCCTTCGGGGTGAGAGATGGACTTTACCTTTGATTGGGTGCCAGGAAACTGCCCCGACTTCTAGAGTTCCTTTGCCGTTATGCACCTGCAGAATTGAGGGATTTTCAACGTTATCCAGGCCGATGCTGCTGCTGACCTAGCAAGATAGAGAATTGTGCTCGAAGAAGTGGATATGCTTCTATCCATCAGGAACTGGTGTTGATCCGATTTGTGCAGCATGTGAGGCCTTGGAGTCGAAGTAGATGGATCAGCTTAGACAGGATTTTCGGACGTGATTGTGCGAGCTGATCTTAAGCCACTCGTGAGCTGAGTAGTGCTATCTGATTTGGTCGCGTGTCGTCATGTTAAATTGAGCTTTCAGCTTTAAGTCCAGCTGGACGTCTTGAGCTGAGAAGCATCTTGGACTCTTTGCTGATCACTTGTCGTGCTGATCGATGTGGGATGTGTAGTATGGCGAGCTTAGCTGGACTGGATTCAGCTTAGAGCATGCTTATCTTTTATCCCCGTGTTGGTTGTACCCTTCGGATTGAGAGATTTTTCCACTGTGCTCCTTCATTTCTGCGTCTTGAAGTACCCCAGTGGTATTGGAAGATTTTGGGTGATAGTGATTGACTGTTTAAGTCAATCCATACTAGGTTCCTTTAGTACAATAGATTTTGTGCAGAAGATGATGAGGTACTAAAGCGACCTTGCGATGATTTTGCATGGTGCGCCGGGGTCGATAGTGTTCGACAGAGATTCTCAGTTTACTTTCCCGATGTTGGAAGAGCTTGCAAGCAGCTTTGGGGTCAAGATTGGCATGAGAGCAACATATCACCCCTATAGATGGCCAATCTGAGTGGAACATAGAGTTTTAGAGGAATTCTGCGAGCTGTAGCGTTGAGTTTTGAGTAGAAGATCGTGTGTTCTGCGAATTTCTCCTTAAGAGTGTTGAGGTGCGAATTTAAGGAAAATGTGAGGACTTTGATTAGCCAAGATAATTAGTGGCTTAATTAGTCTAGATTAGTAGTTAACGAATCAAGATTAATCCGCTTAGAGAATATCGCTTGAGGTGGATCAGCTCGGACGCAAGCTGATCCTATGGTTTGTGCTAAGATGATAGAGAAAACTGCTCGGGGTTGCAGTTTCAATCAGCATGGATACGAGCTTGTCCAGTGGCTTGTGCTGATCTTAGAGGTGTAAGATGACTGGTGTCTTCTGGAGAATTGTACCAGTTCAGAGTGCTCTGGACGTAGAGAAGGATAGATTTAGCTTAGAAGCTTGTTGTGAGCTGGATCTGATTAGATTCAAGTTGATAGGTGAGTCATGTACTGTGTTAGCGTGTTGGACACGTGAGCTGAGCTGATACTACTATAGCGTGAATCGGTCCAGTGCAGCGCTCTGAGCAGATAGCAATTTAGGGAGTAGGCGTAAGCTGGATGCAGCTTTGGGAGTCACGCAGCATCGCAAGCTGAGTTGACCCCTGAGAGCTGGGTTGACCATTGCGAGCTGGTATGAGTGCGTACTATGAGACCTGGGTACGTGAGCTGATTCAAAATCTTCGTGATTTGGTTGAGACAGTGAAAGCTGAATAGAGCCTCAAGCTGATCTGAGCGATGCGTGCTGAGTTGAGTACTCTAAGCTGATCTACGTACTGCTAGCTGAGAAGAGAGTACGTGACCTGAGCTGGTCGTTGTGTGCTGAGCTGAGCTGCGCGATGTAAACTGAGATTGTATAGCGCTTAATGTTCTGGAGAGCATAAGATGAGTGTTCAGATCATGGTTGTGGTGCCGTGTCGTTTAGTGGTATCAGCTTAGGCGTAAGCTGGTAGCATCGTCCCACGTAAACCAATGCTGTTTGTGTTGGCGACAATGGCGGATCCGGATCCCGTTTCCCGGGGGTGCAACGGAAATCAAAAATTGCCCCAAGAAAAGTTCAATACATTAATACAATTCAATAAACATTCATAGGGCGTTTATCGAATCGTTACCTTGCTGGCGTCTAGGCGCCTGGCTCCGACCAGTTTCACGAGGAAACCGGCACTTCAAACGGTAGGCGGCGGTAGATCGTCAATCAGGTCCACGACCGTAATCAAGACTCCTTCGTCAGCCTGCACTAGAAGGCCTGACGAATTCAGCACAGACGGAAACTCCTCAGCGCGGTGGCCGGAACAAGTCCGGCAAAGGGGCGGCGGCGGCGGCGCTTGGTGGCGGCCGGCGACGGCGTGAGGGAGAGGAGAAGAGGGAGGGGGCGGCGGCCAACTAGGAGGCTAGGGTTTGTTTTGTTCTCTTGTGTGTAGTGTATCCCTAGGTCTAACATAAGTAGACCAATGATGGGCTTGAACCGGCCCATTGGACCTGGGGCGGGCCCAGTCCAATATATTAGCATTCGGTTCATTTAAATCACTACGGCTTCATCATAACTCCGATCGATGATTAGATCAGATCGATCGACTCAATTTCCAAAACTGAATATTATGATGCGAAAAAAATTTTCCGGATTACCTAGTCCAAAATGACAGTTTTGCCCCTCAACAGTGGGAAATCGCAATTTGATCCCTGTTGACTTTTAGGAAGTCGCACTCCCTAAAATCCTCTTCATATGCTCAACACATTGAGCTCAGTTTCCGTGCGGGAATCATGAATCCAGTACTTGTCTGACCCTCAATGGTTCAGGGATACAGCTAGCCGTGGGCCCACAACCATTGCGGCTCCGAAATCACAATTTCGGACTTGCCCAACGGATCATGGTAAAGCGCCTAGAAACATCGCCCCATGATCCCCTAGGTATCACTGATAGTGCCTGCAAGAACCAGTTGGTCGTGTTTAGCGTACAGTACGGTCCTTTCAACACATATATCCCGACCAGATCAACGACCATTAGTAAATCGAGATTCGCTAGAGATCCAATAGCTATGCATACATCTTGGAGATCAAATAGTGACATCACGAGTGTAACTAGGTAAACCCATTTACCTAAAACACATCCAGTACTCTGGCCAGAGATTTATACACTATTATCCCCTCAGATAGCATAGGATATCCACGCGTGAGAGCGAGCGGTGAATCCTCGACAACGAAGCATCGACTCCTACATGCATCGGGACCTCACCCAATCCCGCCGCCTAATGACCCCAAGTCGAGTCGGCAAACAGGTCAAAGTGAGGCGCCTATCATGTAGAGTCTCTAGCTATGCATACATCTTGGAGATCAAATAGTGACATCACGAGTGTAACTAGGTAAACCCATTTACCTAAAACACATCCAGTACTCTGGCCAGAGATTTATACACTATTATCCCCTCAGATAGCATAGGATATCCACGCGTGAGAGCGAGCGGTGAATCCTCGACAACGAAGCATCGACTCCTACATGCATCGGGACCTCACCCAATCCCGCCGCCTAATGACCCCAAGTGAGTCGGCAAACAGGTCAAAGTGAGGCGCCTATCATGTAGAGTCTCAATGACGTTTCGAGTAGTGAGGACTAATCAGTACAACCAATACCTCGGACTTATCCACTCGACAAATGGTAACCACTTGAAAAGTCCAAACGAGGGTAGTTCGATAGATCACCAGGTCACTATCCATCTGCATGCTCAGAACATCACAATGTTCCCTACCAATAAAACATGGTACTTCACATCGCAGATGCTAGTCTCAAGCTCGAGCGGCCTTATCCTCATTTTAACGGCCCAATCGACTAGGAACGAATTAAGAATACACAGTGACTATTAGATGTGTTTCATGATAGCCATCATATCCACTATCACATCTAACATACACTATGGTGCATTCTAGGTCTTTATCCAACACAATTGTTAACATCATATAACATAATGAAAATAAAGAATGCCATAATGAAATGCGAATAACATATATAAATATTGTCATATACAAGAGTCAATAAAACCCACACGCCACAAGTTGGCTAGTTGGGCATCTACTCTAACAATCTCCCACTTGCCCTATAGCCAACTACTCATCAGACGCAGTCCCATTGTTTCACGATGTTTTCTAAACAACGGTCCTGGCAAGGGCTTCGTAAGTGGATCAGAAATGTTGTCCGCAGAGGCGACTCTCTCAACTGCTATGTCACCTATAGCCACAATATCCCGGATTATGTGGTATTTCCTCAGTATATGTTTGAATCTTTGGTGAGACCTAGGCTCCTTTGCTTGCGCAACGGCACCCGTGTTGTCGCAGTACACCGGGACTGGACCAACTTCATCAGGAATGACACACAACTCTTGGACAAAATTCCTTATCCAAACGGCCTCCTTAGCAGCAGCTGATGCTGCGATGTACTCAGCCTCAGTGGTTGAATCCGCGATGGTGTCTTGCTTGGAACTCTTCCAAGAGACAGCACCACCATTGAGCATGAATACAAATCTAGAGGTAGACTTCGAATCATCCACGTCACATTGGAAGCTAGAATCAGTGTAGCCTTCCAATTTCAGTTCACCACCCCCATAGACCATGAACATATTCTTAGTCCTTCGTAAGTACTTAAGAATATCTTTCACAGCCTTCCAATGCAATTGGCCGGGGTTGTCCTGGTAGCGGCTCGTGACACTCAGAGCATATGTGACATCCGGTCTAGTTGAGATCATTCCATACATAATACTACCTATTTCCGAGGCATATGACACACGTGTCATACTCTCTATCTCCTCATCAGTCTTCGGACACATAGACTTAGATAGAGTGACCCCGTGCACATAGGTAGGTGTCCTCTCTTGGACTCTTCCATAGAGAACCGCTTAAGTATGGTATCGATGTAGGTAGCTTGGGTGAGTCCGAGCATCCGTTTCGATCTATCCCGATAGATCTGTATTTCCAGAATATAGGATGCTTCACCCATGTCCTTCATCGAAAAATCTACTACACAACCATACTTTAGTTGACTGCAGCATTCCTACATCATTCCCAATGAGTAGAATGTCATCAACGTAAAGTACAAGGACAGTCACAGCGCTTTTAACTACCTTCTTATATATACATGGCTCCTCGGGATTCTTGATGAAACCAAATTCCTTAATTGTTTCATCCAATCTCAGGTTCCAACTCCTCGATACTTGTTTGAGACCGTATATCGATCTCTGAAGTTTGCATACCTTATGCTCACTTCCTACAGATGTGAAACCCTCAGGCTGCGTCATATAGATCTCTTCCTTAATGTTTCCATTAAGGAACGCAGTTTTCACATCCATTTGCCATATCTCATAGTCGTACCATGCGGCTATGGCCAGTAAGATTCTAATCGACTTGAACATTGCGACTGGTGAAAAGGTCTCATCATAGTCACACCTTGCCTTTGAGTGTAACCTTTCACGACCAGTCGCACCTTGTAGGTCAATACCTTACCGTCAGGTCCAAGTTTCCTCTTGTATATCCATTTGCACCCAATAGGAACAATTCCTTCGGGAGGATTAACAAGAGTCCAAACTTGGTTCGCATGCATTGAGTCAAACTCAGACTGCATTGCTTCAAGCCACAAATTAGAATCAACATCGGAAATTGCCTCCTTGAAAGTCCTTGGATCACATCCAACAACTTGATCACCTTGATCATCTTCAAGGAGGAAACCATATCTTTCAGGAGCCCTAGGGACCTTTTCAGATCTCCTAGGTGCGACCATTTCTGGTACTGGCTCTGGAGGTGCAGGAGATTCACTTGGTACTTCAATTGGTTCTCGAACCTCTTCGAGTTCTACTATTTTTCCCTTTCTATCAAGTAGAAATTCCCTTTCCATAAAAGTGACATTTCTAGAAACAAACACTTTTGTTTCGTTTGGATAGTAGAAGTAGTATCCAATAGAATTCTTTGGATACCCAATGAAGTAGCATAAGATGGATCTCGTATCCAGCTTATCTCCCACTGTCTGCTTCACGTAAGCAGGACATCCCCAAATCCTCAAGTATGAGTATTTGGGTGGTTTGCCCATCCACATCTCATATGGAGTTTTATCCACAGCTTTGGTGTGGACATTGTTCAACAACATTACCGCCGTTTCGAGCGCATAGCCCCAAAACGAGGTAGGAAGCTCAGTGAAGCTCATCATAGATCGAACCATGTCCATCAAGGTTCGATTACGACGCTCCGCTACACCATTGAGCTGTGGTGTGGCCGAAGGGGTCCACTGCGAGAGAATCCCATTCTTTTCAGATAGTCTTGAAATTCAGCACTTAAGTATTCACTACCTCGATCGGATCGAAGTGCTTTAATACTTTTGTCTAGCTGATTTTCTACTTCAGCCTTGAATTCTTTGAACCTTTCAAATGATTCAGACATGTGCTTCATTAAGTACAAATACCCATACCTAGAAAAATCATCGGTAAAGGTGATGAAGTATGTGTGACCGTACTTAGTACCAATACTAAGTGGACCACACACATCAGTATGGATCAAATCCAATAGGCCTTGGGCACGTTCAGGCTTGCCCTTGAAGGGTTGTTTAGTCATCTTTCCCTTGAGACAAGACTCACAAGTCGGTAGGGAGTTAATGTCTGACAAATCAAACATGTCACTCCTAACTAGCTTTTTCATCCTTCTTAGGGAAATATGACCTAGCCTAGCGTGCCAAAGTTGTGCTGGGTTTAAGCTATCGCATTTCCTTTTAATCGTTGTTGTATGTGTTTCAACATCGCGAGTTGGAACGTCTTTTAATTTTAAGGTGTATAAATCATTTTCGCGTTCCCCAATTCCAATTAAACATTCATTCTTGTAAATATTGCAAATCGAATTAGCAAACATACAAGAATATCCATCACTAACAAGCATAGAAACAGAAATAATGTTTTTTATTAATTTGGGAACAAATAAAACGTTTCTTAATAACAACTTTAAATCAGAAGACAGAAATAAATAAACATCTCCTATAGCTACTGCAGCAACTCTTGCTCCATTGCCAAGCCTCAAGTGGGTCTCATCCTCTCTAAGACGTCGGCTTCTTGTCATCACCTGCAAATCATTGCAGATATGGGATCCACATCCGGTATCAAGTACCCAAGAAGTCGAATATTTATTTCGATATAGAACATACCTTTTGCAGTTCGCAACTACTCGAGGTACTCCTTGCAGTTCCTCCTCCAATGCCCAGCCTTGTGGCAGTGGTGGCAAATATCCTCAGACTTGTTCGGCTTGGAAGGCTTTTCCTTGGGCTTCTTAGTGGGCTTTTCCTCCTTCGCAGGGGCAGAACGCTTATTACCCTTGCGTCTGGGCCCCTTCTTCGCAGAGGAAGAAGAGCCCATAAGGAGGACGGGCTTGTCCTTCTTTATGGTTCCCTCAAACACGACCAGCATGTTAACCACCTCTTCAAGGGTGGCTGCCAGCTTGTTCATGTTGAATTTGACCACAAAGGGGTCGAATGCAGCGGGTAGTGAGAGGAGAAGCATGTCCACAGACAGCTCGTGTGGAAGTGTGATATCAAGGCCCGCCAGCTTTTCAACGAGCCCAATCATACGAACCCCATGCTCGCGGACCGAAGTCCCATCGCGCATGCGGCTCGTCATAAGCTCCTTGACAGCGGTGAACCTCTCATGTCGAGAGTTCTCCCCATACAGTTCCTTGAGATGAAAGAGTATGTCAGCAGCATACTTCGTCTTCTCAAAGCGCCGTTGTATTTCGTTGGACATCGATGCCATCACATAGCATCGAGTCTTAAGCTCGTCGTCCCACCATTGTTGAAGCGTAATCAGCTCCTCAGGGCTGATATTGGCAGGGGCTTCCTTTGGAGGGCTCTTCTCTATCGTATAGAGAAGTTTCTCCGAAGCCAACACAATGTTGAGGTTTCGAAGCCAGTCTTGGTAGTTCAGACCGGTGAACTTGTTGCTATCCAGTATAGCAGCGATTGGGTTTTTGATCGAAGACATTATATAAGCAGTTATACTGAAAAGAAAAACAGACATGCATCACTAACTATATATGAAAAACGCTAAGACATAAAACAAGGTCATTTAGTTTTATGAATTACCCTCCCACTATTTTAACGATTTCACCACCCTCTAATAAAATCGGGAAAGCAAGTTTCCTTAGTGGGTACACGGAGTCCAATCAAGCGATCATGGTCCCGAATAATATCAGCCAACCATTACCCCCAAAAGGTAGAGTCCAATTGCAGCCGGTGCAACCTCCATGTATTCACCTCACGTCCAGTAAGGGCCCAATAATATGACTTCATTTACTATCACGTGTCAAGATGACCCATCAATGTTGAGTCGTGAAGGACGGTTCCCTTAACGTCCCCAATAATATGAGCCAACGTTAAAGGGAGTTCCAACCGACTCACAACAATTTGTCAATGGCGTGGACAGCTTTCCGGCATACATAACCCCCTCAATAATATGAGCCGGACCATGTATGCGGGTAGCATCGGCGTACACCCATTGTTGATGGAAGGTAGGGATAATTTAAACAGATTTAAATTCCCTTAGTTTATCGAATAAACTCTTGATATTAGTTTTAAATCGTATTTAAAACGAGGGATTTTATTTTTGAAAATTTGGTCTCATGCAATTTTAAATCACAATTTAAAACATGCGGATTCAACATATATATCAAATATATATAACTAACTTTGGGATGATCGATCGCGAGAGCTATGCGGTCCGTGGTTGCCAATCACGGACTTGGGTCCAGTCCTAGGTGAAATGCAATATGCAATGCAATCCTATTACAATTGCTTCCGATTTTATAGATCTTCGGTCTTCAATATCTTTGATCGTCATGGGCCCACCATCTTAAAATGTCCTCCCACTAAATCTAGTAATTTACATTTAAATTGCCATGACAAGTAAGGGATACAATTTTAAGAGGTGGGAACGGGCCACAAACAGATCCACTTTAAAATGATAATCAACAATATTTTACAACCGAAATCGCAAAACCTATAGCATACACTAACACATTGGGCATGGCTCTCGATCATCCAAAACATGCAATCTATTTAATTAACTTGCATAAATTTAAATAATCAAATTATTTACCCACAAAATCATATTTTAATTATAAAATCGCATTTTATAAATAAAATCGTATTTTGTCGATAAAATCGTATTTCAATCAACAAAATCACATTTTAATTATAAAATCATATTTCATAACTAAAATCATATTTTGTAATTTTAATTGCATCAAATTGAATCTCAAAAATTTCAAAATCGACCAAAATTGGCCCAGTATCGAATATTGGCCCAAAAACTTCATGGGCTGCCCGGGACAGACCCGAACAAAACCTAGAAGAAAATTAGCCATCGCATCGCTGCTGGAGATTCGCCAGACGGCGGCGGCCGCCGCCAACATAGCGTGCGGCGCATGGCCGCACGCCGCCGCGCCAAGCGCGGCGCTTCCTCGCAGCACCGTGCGCCAACCGTGGCGCACATCAGGCCGACCACCGTGCAACATCTTGCGTGTGGACGCTGGCCACGGTCGTCCAGCATGCAGCAATCGCGCGGCCAGCGCGCGACCAGAAGGTGGCCATCGTGCGGCCAACGCGCGATGGTGTCACGCGCGCCATAGCGCGTGCGACGGTTGGTCGCCGCCGCCCATGGCGGCGGCCGGCAGCATGCTCCAAAATATTTTTTTTTTAATTTCAAAATCGAGATCTATGCAATTATGGCACAATTATGTATTGAAGGATTCGAGACTGTGCTCTGATACCACTGTTGGCGACAATGGCGGATCCGGATCCCGTTTCCCGGGGGCGCAGCAGAAATCAAAAATTACCCCGAGAAAAGTTCAATACATTAATACAATTCAATAAACATTCATAGGGCGTTTATCGAATCGTTACCTTGCTGGCATCTAGGTGCCTGGCTCCGACCAGTTTCACGAGGAAACCGGCACTTAAAACGGTAGGCGGCGGTAGATCGTCAATCAGGTCCATGACCGGAATCAAGACTCCTTCGTCAGCCTGCACTATAAGGCCTGACGAATTCATCACGGACGGAAACTCCTCAGCGCGGTGGCCGGAACAAGTCCGACGAAGGGGCGGCGGCCGGCGGCGGCGTGAGGGAGAGGAGAAGAGGGAGGGGGCGGCGGCCAACTAGGAGGCTAGGGTTTGTTTTGTTCTCTTGTGTGTAGTGTAGCCCTAGGTCTAACATAAGTAGACCAATGATGGGCTTGAACCGGCCCACTGGACCTGGGCGGGCCCAGTCCAATATATGAACATTCGGTTCATTTAAATCACTACGGCTTCATCATAACTTCGATCGATGATCAGATCGGATCAATTGACTCAGTTTCCAAAACTAAATATTATGATGCGAAAACAATTTTCCGGATTACCTAGTCCAAAATGACAGTTTTGCCCCTCAACAGTGGGAAATCGCAATTTGACCCCTGTTGACTTTTAGGAAGTCGCACTCCCTAAAATCCTCTTCATATGCTCAACACATTGAGCTCAGTTTCTGTGTGGGAATCATGAATCCAGTACTTGTGTGACCCTCAATGGTTCAGGGATACAGCTAGCCGTGGGCCCACAACCATTGCGG
This sequence comes from Dorcoceras hygrometricum, assembly GCA_001598015.1. Lineage (NCBI taxonomy): Eukaryota > Viridiplantae > Streptophyta > Magnoliopsida > Lamiales > Gesneriaceae > Dorcoceras > Dorcoceras hygrometricum. The sequence continues at coordinate 186,396 of KV006365.1, forward strand.
CTCCGAATCACAATTTCGGACTTGCCCATCGGATCATGGTAAAGCGCCTAGCAACATCGCCCCATGATCCCCTAGGTATCATTGATAGTGCCTGCAAGAACCAGTTGGTCGTGGTTAGCGTACAGTACGGTCCTTTCAACACATATATCCCGATCAGATCAACTACCATTGGTAAATCGAGAGTCGCTAGAGATCCGATAGTTATGCATACATCTTGGAGATCAAATAGTGACATCGCGAGTGTAACTAGGTAAACCCATTTACCTAAAACACATCCAGTACTCTGGCCAGAGATTTATACACTATTATCCCCTCAGATAGCATAGGATATCCACGCGTGAGAGCGAGCGGTGAATCCTCGACAACGAAGCATCGACTCCTACATGCATCGAGACCTCATCCAATCCCGCCGCCTAATGACCCCAAGTGAGTCGGCAAACGGGTCAAAGTGAGGCACCTATCATGTAGAGTCTCAATGACGTTTTCGAGTAGTGAGGACTAATCAGTACAACCAAGACCTCGGACTTATCCACTCGACAAATGGTAACTACTTGGAAAGTCCTAACGAGGGTAGTTCGATAGATCACCAGGTCACTATCCATCTGCATGCTCAGAACATCACAATGTTCCCTACCAATGAAACATGGTACTTCACATCGCAGATGCTAGTCTCAAGCTCGGGCGGCCTTAGGAACGAATTCAGAATACACATTGACTATTAGATGTGTTTCATGATAACCATCATATCCACTATCACATCTAACATACACTATGGTGCATTCTAGGTCTTTATCCAACACAATTGTTAACATCATATAACATTATGAAAATAAAGAATGCCATAATGAAATGCGAATAACATATATAAAGATTGTCATATACAAGAGTCAATAAAACCTACACGCCACAAGTTGGCTAGTTGGGCATCTACTCTAACAGTTTGAGGTCTTCAGCTTAGGTCAGAGTTGTCTATGGTTGCAGCTTTGGCGAGAACTGTTCAATGCGTGTAAGCTGGACAGTGCGTGACCTGGCTTGTTGCTACGAGCTGTGCTACTATGGATGTCGCGAGCTGTTCCAAGCTTAGGTGTTGCGAGATGAGAGCATCACGGACTATTTTGGTTGTCGTAAGCTGGATAGAGCATCCTGAGCTGATTGGTAGGGTGCGATCTGGCCAGAGATAGCACGAGCTATCTGGTGGTACTGTGCAGTTTACCCTGTGCTGAATCGTGTGATCTGATCTGCTGGTGTGAACTATGCTACTAATTGTGGCGCCATCGTTTTTGCGATTAGATTTGGATGAAAGCTGTTGGTGGCGGTCAGCTTCAGTGTGCGCGTGCGATCTGTTTCACAAGAGCTGAACCACGTACGAGAGCTGTATCATTAGCGAGGGCATAATCTGTTTGGTGAACACAGCTGTTTGTGAGTGCAATTTGATGTGATGTGCGAGAGCTGATTCGAGAGCGTGGTCTGTAGTGAGCGTGATCTGTTATGACATGAGATGTTGGGTGCGAGAGCTGCACATCGGGCTGATTGAAGAGATAAGGTCTGAGCTGATCTGAAATCACTGTAGCCGTGATCTGTTGAGCATGAGTATATATACCCTCTCGTTGATCAACACTTAGTCATTGTCAACCACCCATATCCGTCTCTTCTTCTGGAAGCTCCCGACAGCTATTTTCTCAAACCCTCATCACTGTTCACCAGACTTAGTAATTTCCAGATTGCCGGAGATTGGTCGATCAATTTTGAGTGAGGGTATGTTGATCGGAAATCCCTCTTCTAGCTCAATGTTTCCGTACCAGTTTGGGACTGAGAGGAGGCCGGACTGAGGAAATCGCAGAGAAGCTGCGGGAGCTGGATAATACTTTGAGTTACTACCAACATCCGATACGGATTCTTGATCGTAAAGAGAAGCAACTCCGAAATAAGTCAGTCTCACTAGTCAAGGTGCAATGAAGCCGGAATGGAGTTGAAGAAGCAACATGGGAACCAGAAGAAGATATGAGACAACGATTTCCAGAATTATGTCACGGATGTGAGTTCATGTGTTATCCTTCCAAACAGTCGTTTAGGTGATGAGTCAAGATTTTACTCTATTTCGAGGATGAAATCTTTTGAAGTAGGGGAGAAATGTAAGGACCATAATTAATAAAAAGGTATTTAGCGATATAATTAGTTCAGATTAGTGGGTAAATTAGTTGCGATTATTTAGCTTAGGTAATTAGCGGCCAAAGTTAGAACATCTCTGACGCAAGATGATGTGATACTACACACTAAGATAGTGCTGAACGAGCGCAAACTGGTAGCCGTGCTGATTTAAGGATTCTAAGCTGATTGAAAGTTATGGACATAAGCAAGTGTCAGCTCGAAGGTGGTCTGAGTGCTCGAAGCTGGTATCAGATCAGCAGGAGTCGGATCGGGAGAGCTGAACTAAACCTAGTAGTGAACAGATCAGATCATAGGTCTAAGCTGGAGCAGCACAGACCCGACCACAGCAGCACCGTGCAAGAGCTGAGAGAGAACCAACGTGAAGGAGATAAGTAGATCAGGAAACATATGAAATACGAATCAGCTTAATGGTGTTGCTAGCTGATTGTGCGACCGGATTGAAGTAGCTTTGGTAAGAATGGACAAGGAAGCTTCAAAACGAATATCAGTTGGAATCATAAGCTAGATTTAGCTTTGAGAGTTACGTAATACTCTGAGTTGAATACTCCGTGCCAGTCTGGATACGTAACCTGACCCGAGTAGCGAGATTTGAATCGAATGCGATGACAAAATCGCGTGCAAGAACTGATTTGAGGAGTCTAAGCTGAGTTGATGATCGTAAGCTGCTCCAAAGTTGTATAATGCGATTTCAGAGCGTCACGAAGCAATTGTAATAATGCAATATGAATAGACTATCCTAAGATGAATTGGTAATACGCGAAAATTTTGAGTCTCCTAAACTGAGTAGTACTACGCATAGCCAGTACCGATGGCATAATCTGAATTGAACATATACTGGTTATCCTAAGTACCCGAACTGATCTATGGATGCGATAGCTGAGTATTCCATGAGCTGAGAGCTGAATTGAATGTGCATGCTGAATTGCATGCCTAATATGATACAGGGTAGATGCCTGAGCTGATCTGAACGTACTATATCCCATATTTGAAGAACGTTGGTTATAGAGATATATGATTGTTGACCACCACTTAGTCATATTTTGCAGCCACATTTCAGACTTATCTTTTGAGAACATCATTATCGTCAGAGAGTGTTGGATCTGCTTTTATAGATCAGAATCTTAATTTTGATTAACACAAAACCTGCTATTATCTTACTAATGTTTTACGATTGACGTGCAGTCTGGATCACACTCTAAGATATCCAAACTGGAACAGTGAGGGGATAAATAAGCTGGTCTAGTTGAAGATATCTACGTTGAAATAGTAATGAGGGGACACCCGAGCTGGTACAGCAGAAGGTAACCAGATCGCAAAGGACACCAAGCTGGTTCACCAGCTTGGTGCAAGAGCAGTTCAGGGATCAAGTGCAGTTTACAAGTGCAATAATAAAGTGCAGATCAGAGTACAAGAGCAGTGATCAAGTGCAGATCAGATCACAGAGCGCAACAATAATCAGTTCAGCATAGGAAGTTAAGTCCAGTGAAGCTGAATCAGAACTGAGTAGAAGATATCAAGAAGAAGGGATATAATAATTGGTGCAAGATTTCAGTTCTTCGAGCACAAGGTTTAAAGTACCTACAAAATAACTGGCTCAATCAACTAGAAGAAGATTGGTGTACTTGCTGATGGTTTGGATGAGGTTTCTGAATGGAACAAGAGAACAAGCAAGTACACATAATCAAAGAAGAGCAACTCGGAGCAAACCAGAATAGAGCCAAGCTAGTGAAAGGACAAACTAGCTCGGATTGAAGAAGACCAGATCGGGGATCTTGGCTAAGCTGGATGCTTGAGAGAGATGGATTTATTGTGGATGATGTGGAAGATGAAGAAGAAGAAGAAATGCGGAGGCAAAAATCTGTGACAAGTTTGACGAGCTCAAGGTGACCCCCGTAGATGGAGATGAGGAAGAATCTGAAATTAGGGTGCACTCGACAAGTCTCCATAAGAGCGGTACAGATGAAGAAGCGACCAGCTCGAAGCAAAGAAAAATAGAAACAAGCTGATTAAGGTCAAACTAGCTTAGCAAGCAGAGCAGATGTTATCTGAGGTCAAGAGCATAATTGGACAAAACGACAAGCAAAGCGTGAACACAAGACTATACGAAGATTGCTTATCAATGTTCAAAACAATTAGCTGTGTTGTCTTCTCGATACAGTGCTCACACACTAAAAGTCATAAAGCCTGCAGAAGCATTAAATGACAAAGGACACAAATTAAAACCTTGTCAGAAGAGTTTTCAATGGCTACAACTCTGTGTCCAACATACAAATTTGCACAAGAGGCTTTATATATCAAGAGCAGCAGCACAAGCTGAAGAATATGAGCACAGAGAACATGTGAAAGGAGTGCTAGTCTTGAAGAGAAGAATAGAGTGAATCAAAAAACCAAGAGTAGTGCTTAGTAGAGAGTTTGCACATTCTGGTGGCAGCTGATGTGCAAGCTGGCTTTGTGCCCAGGTGTGAGCTGGTGCACAGGCCGTGAGATTCAAAGAGAAACCTTATTCGAAGGCACAAAATTGGGAAGATATTGAGAGACCAGCTCAAAGAGGAGCACTTCCTAGTGTGTGAAAGTAAAATAGAGAGATTGAGCAAAGACTGTAAAACTCCCACACACGATTCACTCGCAGATTTCTATGGTGAACAGATTAGGTTATGTGGTGAATCAAAACCATAATATATTTCTCTCCCTTGTAGTCTTTGGACAGAGACGTTAAACAAGTCTTGTAGTCTTTCTCACTGAGACGTCAAAGAAGTGTTGTTAGACATACAACTTGCGGGCTGGTGTGCATAGGTGGCTAGGAGTTCTTGCAGATTGTGGGCTGTCGGATCGGGTGCTGTAATCAAATCTTCTAGTGGATCCTTCCCGTGCGGAAGAAGGGGAGATGTAGGAGATTCAGCTTCAAACTTCCATAAACAAATTGCAGCATATTTCTTTACAGCTTTTTGCATTTAACATTCACGCATTGCATATTTCAAAACAGTGTTTAAAACTGTTAATAATCTTTCGATTTTCAGAGAGTAGTTCAAGGTGTTTCCGCAAGATTTCATATCTTACTTGAACTACTTCTCGATTCACAAACATTTCAAGAACAATGAGCTATTGCAGCTCAAGATTTTTATAGACCAGATTGCATGTGATCCAGACCAGCTTGCAGAGCTGCTAGTCCAGCTCAGGCGCAATCCGGTTTCCCTATTGACGTGCTTCCCTTATCAAATAAATTTTTTATTCACGTAATTTGGGTTTTGATCTAACTATGGGTGCCTAAGCTGTGTGAGAGCTCATGGCACCCCCCCCCCAAACGATCCTATCAGAGAGTCAGACTTATCTTTTACAAGTGTCGGATCATGCTTATCGTTTAAGGATGATGGTCCATACTTGTCTTCTCGAGTTCCAACCCCAATATTTTCTGGAAGGCGGTGATACTTACCATTAATATGATATCTTGTAATTCTGATTGGGGGAGATTAATTGAAGATACTTGGACAAGAAGAAGATGTTAGAGTAGATGCCCAACTAGCCAACTTGTGGCGTGTGGGTTTTATAGACTCTTGTACAAACGATCTTTATATATGATATTCGCATTTTCTTATATGGCATTCTTTACTTTCATTATGTGTGTAATGATTTACAATTGTGTTGAGTAAAGACCTAGAATGCACTGAAGCGTATGCTAGATGTGATAGTGGGTATGACGGCTATCATGAAACACATCTAATAGTCGCTGTGTATTCTGAACATGTTCCTAGTCGATTGGGCCGTCAAAATGAGGATAAGGCCGCCCGAGTTCGAGACTAGTATCTGCGATGCGAAGTACCACGTTTCATTGGTAGGGAACATTGTGATTACCAATGAAACATGGTACTTTGCATCACAGATACTAGTCTCGAACTCGGGCGGCCTTATCCTCATTTTGACGGCCCAATCGACTAGGAACATGTTCAGAATACACAGCGACTATTGGATGTGTTTCATGATAGCCGTCATACCCACTATCACATCTAACATACGCTTTAGTGTATTCTAGGTCTTTACTCAACACAATTGTAAATCATTACACATATAATGAAAGTAAAGAATGCCATATAAGAAGATGCGAATATCATATATAAAGATTGTTTGTACAAGAGTCTATAAAACCCACATGCCACAAGTTGGCTAGTTGGGCATCTACTCTAACAATCTCCCACTTGCCCTAAAGCCAACTACTCATCAGACGCAGTCCCATTGTTTCGCGATGTTTTTCAAACAACGGTCCAGGCAAGGGCTTCGTAAGTGGATCAGCAAAGTTGTCCGTAGAGGCGACTCTCTCAACTGCTATGTCGCCTCTAGCCACAATATCCTGGATTATGTGGTA
>KV006366.1:0-11982 GCA_001598015.1 Dorcoceras hygrometricum
GAGGTCTTGGTTGTACTGATTAGTCCTCACGACTCGAAACGTCATTGAGACTCTACATGATAGGCGTCTCACTTTGACTCGTTTGCCGACTCACTTGGGGTCATCAGGCGGTGGGATTGGGCGAGACCCCGATGCATGTAGGAGTCGATGCATCGTTGTCGAGGATTCACCGCTCGCAGACATGCGTGGATATCCTATGCTATTTGAGGGGATAATAGTGTATAAATCTCTGGCCAGAGTACTAGAAGTGTTTTAGGTAAATGTGTTTACCTAGTTACACTCGCGATGTCACTATTTGATCTCCAAGATGTATGCATAGCTATCGAATCTATAGCGACTCTCGATTTACCAATGGTCGTTGATCTGATCGGGATATATGGATTGAAAGGACCGTACTGTACGCTAACCACGACCAACTGGTTCTTGCAGGCACTATCAGTGATACCTAGGGGATCATGGGGCGATGTTGCTAGACGCTCTTACCATGATCCGCTGGGCAGGTCCGGAATTGTGATTCCGAAGCCACAATGGTTGTGGACCCACGGCTAGCTGTATCCCTGAACCATTGAGGGTCACACAAGTACTGGATTCGAGATTCTCGCACGGATACTCAGCTCAATGTGTTGAGCATGCGAAGAGGATTTTGGGAGTGCGACTTCCTAAAAAGTCAACATAGATCAAATCGTGATTTGCCGATGTTGAGGGGCAAAACGGTCATTTTGCACAGGGGTTCTGAAAAATGGTTTTTCAGATCATAGTGTCCAGTTTCGGAAACTGAGTCGATCGGTCTGATCTGATCGGTGATCGGAGTTACGATGAAGTCACGGTGATAGGGATGAACCGAATGTTCATCCGTTGGACCCGGGCCCGTTGGGCCGGTCCAATCCTATTACTTGTCTATTTAATATAGACTTGATTAGACTCTTAAAACACTTGGTGATTTAAGCAAAACCCTAAACCTAATAGCTAGAGTAGCCGCCCCCTCTCTCTCAAAGAGTCGCCGCCGCCGCCGCCGCCGCCTCTTCGCCGGAATTTGTTTCGGCCAAATTTGACGAGGAGAATCCGTCCGTGCAGATCTCGTCAGCTCTTCTAGTGCAGGCTGAAGAAGGAACCTAGTCTTCGGTCGTGGACCTGATTGGCGTTAACTACCGCAGTCTACCGTGAAGTGCCGTTTTCTTTACGAAACCGGTCGGAGCCAGGCACGAGTTGCCAGCAAGATAGTGTTTTGAACACCCTATGAATGTCATAATTTTTGTATTATATCGTATTGATCGTCTCCCGGACATGTTATTTCTGTTCTTCCGCTGCCTCGCCGGGGGGCATGATCCGGATCCCAACAATCTGGTATGTAATAAAACATGCGGAAAATACCAGAAATGAATCCTAATATTTTAAAACGATGCAAACAGATTTCTGTTACACAGAAATCTGCTACTGTGCAAGTGTGCAATCTGTTATGCGTGCGTGCTAATATTAAATGCAAGTGCGGAATAAATAACAGAATACAATACACTGACATTTGTTTATGGAAGTTCGGACATCAATGTCCTACGTCTCCCCTTCTTCCTCCTCGGAAGGTTCCACTAGAAGATTTGATCTACACATCATGTACAGACCCGATCCCGCAACCAGCAGCTGCGAGAACTCCTAGACTCCACCAGCCCTCGGCTGTCACTCACTTGTTTTACGCCTATGTGAGAAAGGCTACAAACACAGAGTTTAACGTCTTCATGCTTGAACGGGATCTGATGTATTGTTTGTGATTCACTCGCTAATCTAGATAGCTCAACTCACAAAATGTGCGAGTGAATCTGTGTGTGTGAGATTTTACAGTGTATCTTCAACTCACAAATGATAAATCTCACACACTGGGAAAATGCTCTTCAATAGCTGATGAAGACTCAGCAGTCGACACTGCAATAAGCTCCTCTCTGAATGATGGTCGTCTGCTTCATCTTCCTGTTTTCTTCCCTCTGTTTTTGCACTATGTGTTGATTCGTCAAAATCTATTTCTTCAATAGTGCTTCTTGTATATATATTTGCTTCCCCCAAATATGGCCGTTAGATTAATTCCAATGCCTCTCTGCGCTTGTTATGGCTAATTTGTCTTCTTTCCAAGTTGGTACAATCATCCTCTGTACATTATACTATTTCCCACGAATAGTACTAATTTGTCCCCTTGATTGAAGGCATTAGTACGACTTAATTTCAGCCACAGATTATTTCCCTTTTAAATGGTAGTTTCAACAGCTCTTGTAATAGTTTCCAACAGCTCTTGTAATAGTTCCAACAGCTCTTGTAATAGTTCCAACAGCTTCTATAATAGTTCAAACAGCTCTTGTAATAGTTCCAACAGCTCTTGTAATAGTTATGATGACGTCACGGTTGCTGCCACCAGCTTCTTCAACATATATTTCAGCAACCTTTAACAATTTCAGCAACCACGCAGGACTCCACGTAAGCAAAGCTGTCCACTCATGACTCCACGTAAGCAAAGTTGTCCACTTAGGACACCACGTAAGGAAAGCTGTCCACTTAAGACGCCAGATAAGCAAAGCTGTCCACTCAGTATGCCACGTAAGCGAAGCTGTCCACTTATGATGCCACGTAAGCAAAGCTGTCCACTTAGGATGCCACATAAGCGAAGCTGTCCACATAAGCGAATCTGATAAACTTCTTTTCTTCATAAGCAACCTTAACTACTTTGTAGCGTTCCAACTGTTATCAGATTTCTCCTCTTTTTGCATCTCTTTTCAGTTTCTCTTTTAACTTCATTCCAACAGCTTCTGAATGCTTCTCTTCACTATTGAATCTTTTTCATCAACCTTCTTCAACAGATATCTTCAACATATATTTCTTTAACAGCTTTCTCTATCAGATTTCTATTTGACTATCTCAACAGCTTCTTCAATAGTAACTCTTCGCACGGTATCTGTTGGCAGCAACTTCAACATACGTCTGCCAGACTAATTAATTTTCTCTTTTATTCTAACATAGTTTCTGCACACTACGTAAATCAATTAGAAACACAATAACAGGTTTTGTGTAATTCAAAACTTAATCAGGATCTGTTTACACAGATCCATCAAGACGATCCACAGGAAGGGTAGTGAGCTGGTAAACGGATCAGAGTTCCCCTTCACGAGGAAAGGGACAGGATTATGGTTAGCATACTAAATCCCTTTCACAACTAAGTTGGGATTAATTTATCCAGTTCCTGAATTCAGATGTTAGCTTGATTAAGCGTCAGGACCTAAATAGAGCTTCTAGGCCATAAGTCACACAGAAAATAAGAGTGATCTGGGTTGATGTCCTGATCTGATTTTATGAGAAAGATTTGAGTTTAAAGCTGACTTCCTTTAAATTATGTCCTTAGCTTGCGTATAGTTAAGCTTGCATTATGTGATCTTGATATCCCCAGTTTTTACTTGCTGAGCCCCTAGGCTCATTAGTTTTCCTGGTGCAGGTGAGACAGCCCAGGGGCAGGCGGGAGATGCGAACTGGACTAGCTTGGGGGCGTGTGTGCGAAGGCCAGCGCTTCCATGTTGTTGTTTCTGATCTTTTCGTAACTGTATTAGATCTATTACAACAATAGAGTATTCATATAGAATTCAAGATGTTGTAATATCCTGATGAATTCGAACGAAATTTTTATTTCCCAAAGGTGACTTTACGGCTGTTCGTATCTACTGTGTATTAATTCATGTCATGGAAGGAAATATATCTTCCAATTATTGCTTTTAGCCCTTTCTTTTTTCGCTTTATTCTTTTTACTCCCATCCGTTGACTCCCTCGGACATGGGCGTCACAATACATGTACTACATGTGTATCACTTAAATTTTTAAAAGACGACCCGTGGGACCGGTTCCGGATCGGACCCGACGTGTTTAAAATTCATAACCCGTAAGCAGCCCCGCTTCACTAACGACCCATTCCAGGTTAGGGGTGAAACCGTTGACCAGGTTAACGGGACCGTTGACCACGGGTTGGTTCAGGTTCGGTTCACTGGTCAAAACCGGCCCGTGGCCAAGTCTAACCCTTGGGAGAATCCGCTTGGACATCTTATAGATCAAACTAAATTATCTTTTCCCAAATAATTACATGGTATTTAGCAGGTTAAAATTAAATAACAAATCGTGTTTTAAACCTCACTGCGCAGCACATAAATCCACTACTCTACAATTAGTTCCAAATTTAGAATTTTTCCAATTAACAATTACCCCATTTTTTTAGCTATTCAATTTGTTTGCAAGATGTAAACTGCATTTTACGTGATATTCCTAGGGACTTCCACGTATTTCGTTGTGCTTCAATATGCGTACACCAGTGGAGACTAGAAACCACACTGGATTTCTAAATTCCCTTCGATATTAAGTTTGAGAGGTAACCGAAGAGCCAAAATTGGCTTCAGTCCATTACACGAAGTCCCGATTGATCATCTCTACCACCTAATGATATTCAGCTCTCATTTAAATATTTTTCTTTGGTTTCTCTGTCAAGCTTTATCCTGATTGTGGATCATGTTTCACGAGGTGACATGGGTATCGTGGTGCTCCTCGCAAATCACAAAACGAAGATAAACCTGGACAATAACGTACAAATGGATGCTCGACTAAACCAACAGGATTCAGTAATTAAGGAGAGCCTTACAGGAGGAAGACAATGCAGACGAGCGATTCAGGCTAGCTTACTGCCAGACAACACAACAGAGAGCAAAGAAGCAAGCTTCTTTAAAGAACAAAAGATAGAATCAAAATAGGCGAATGGACAGCAAGCCTCAAGTCATGAGATGCAATTAATTCAAATTGATGACAAATTCACACGATAAAAGGCTAAAGTTTCATGAGGCTCGAGTGTTCACTTTATCTTTAGATATTATAGTATCAGCAGCATACAAGTTTGCCAGTAAATGATTACGTTGAGCACAAGGTACAAGCATAGAAGTCCGCCAGTTCCTCAGCAGGAAGTGTAAATCTTAATGGTGGCAATGAATGAATCACTCATTAGAAAGGTCTTAGAAAGGAACCACGAAAAGCCAGAAGTGAAATAATGGGAGCAAGTGACGGCAGTCCCACCGCCCAGAGTCATCAGAAAGGCAAACAATGTCATCTGCCACAGATTCATTCATACACAAATTTCGTTTCGGAAAAGGTTTTCTTCATTCAATAAAACCTCTATTGTGGATTTTGTACCAGATGACCAAGGGCTGGAAGAAGAGTACAACCTTGAAGCACATATTAACTTTTCAAACCCTTAGTGCTGCTTTGTGGACCATCATCTCCTTGTGAATTTGGTGACAACTCTTCTCTACAAGGTCGAGCAGTTTCTCCAAGTTCATAGCCCAAGAATTCAGAATGTCATTGCTGTCCTTGGCTGCCTGGAAACAAACTACACCCATAGGTCTGTCTATCTTCGCTACCAGTGCCTTCGAGACCACCATATCAGAGAGATGTTTCTCAGCCTCCTGTGTTAATAAAGAGAAAGAGTATCTTCACTCCATCACATTTGTTATTTCTTTAAACAGATACAGACTCTTTTTTTAGAAGAAGAGCATTCCTAGACAAACAATCCAGTTTCCTAGTGCATGAATTTTTTCTTGAAAGTGAGACAATAAGCCGACATAAAGCTGATTGGCTCACTAAATCCCATGTTTGGTCAAGTTGCAAGATTTTCTTGCAGTAACTACCTTGTAACTCGAAAAAGCGAATCAAATAATTGTATAAGGCAAATTACTGGCATCGGTTAAACAAACACAGAAAGGGTTAAGAGCAAGAATAGTTAACATCTATAAAGAATAACGCCATACCTGTATGTTAAGACACAATAGATCTGCAAGTCTCTTCAACGTTATCCGTGAGTAATATTTTGCCACGACAAGGATGTTCTGCATGAAAATCATGTCTAGTAAATAAAATGCAATCATATATAGATCTTAACTGCTGACCAGATGCATGATCAATATTAAATGAAATAAATTACAAAGTATACTCAAAAAACCATGATTTAGGAGCATTACATGTTCTATTACTCTGAGTTTAAGGTCTTCAGCTGCCTTTTCTCCCAAATAACCACCAAGCATGTTCTTTTCATTCTCAAATTCATCTTTGAAAGTGTTCCACAAAGATGTCCATTGAATAACCTCCATGGTAACTAGTTGTTTCAACATCAACCTAATGAAAGAGGCCAAGGGACAAGAAATTGAGGAAAATATAGTGTAAAGAACAGGAAACTGCATGTATAGACATAACTATATTTAAAAAACCAACTTGAAATGAGGGATCTCTGAAAGATTCTTATCCTCCAAAGTTGCATTAAGAAGGCTCGACTGCATCGGATCATGAGGTGACAGGACCAAATACCAGCATATTTTTCTCAACACCTGCATGAAACATGGCATAAGTGACGAAGAACAATCAGCAAAAACAAGGGATAAGAAAATCCAAATATGTAAGTGAAGAAGGATACGTTCATACACCTCATTTTTTCAATTACAGTTCATTACAGAACCAAGCTATAAAGGCATTACCGGTATCCACTGCACGGTGTCTTCTTTCACAGAGGGAATCTCATATATCGACTTGTAACATCGGCATATTTCCAGGTAATCATTGCTATGTGAATAATACCTACACCAGATGGATGTCAATAAATTTTGGTTATGGCGTATGGGCATCTTAATGCCAGAAATTCGTCGGACAATATAAGAACAAAAGGTTAAACAGCAAAATAAACTCAATCTGAATCAAAGTAGACAAAATATGATCTTCAATTGTCAAACAGCAGAAAATATTTAGTGAATTTCCGTTATGAATAGCCATGCGAACAATTTCATGCACTAGGAATCATCCTGAATGGACAGAAAGTAAGAACCTATATAGTTGAAAGTTATGAGGTAACGATGGTAACGCCAGAAGATATCTGGTTTTGTATATCACTGTTACCTTCTTACCTGATTATGAACCTGTTCATCAAGAACCTATAGTAATATAGTTGAAAGTTATGAGGAAACAATGGTAAAGCCTGCACATATCTAGTTTTGGACCATACTAGTTACATCGAAAATATTCTTACCTTAGTATTAATGTATTCATTAGTTTGATGGGAGTTATAATTTAAATCAAACCTCGAGCAGTGAAAAATATGACAATAAACTAATGGTCTATACCGAATCATTAATTGGTAGTATATCCGCTTCAACTCCAACAGCGATGGTATATCAGCAGGAGCATCTTCAACAATATTATCACCCTCTTTAGGCTTCTTCTTTTCTTTAGAAGTGTCAGCTTCAAAAACTCTAGGACTTATCTTTCTTGAAAGTATTTGGGCACGTACATAATCCTGGCGATCTAAGCACAAGCGAACCTAAGAATTTGGACAGGTGCGCACTAGGTCAGGTAAGTGAAAGTCCAGAACTTCATAAACTATCAAGATAGAATGAGAAGAACGAGGAGTAACCACATACTTGCTCAAGAATGAAAGCTATTTTTTCTGTTTTTGCCATCGCACCAAATGTTTCCACCTGTAGATTATATCCATAAGCAAAAGGTAAATATGCCTTGTAAATTAAACATCTATTGGCTCAGTGCCATTGCTTGAGTAACATGAAGACAATTTTCAAAAAACATATTAGAATACCATAAAACATGAAGCTAAAGACTAGAGTTTCAACCATATCAAAGCATCAAATAATCAATATAAGCAGTTACGAAATAGAGAATTTTCTTATGTGGTGTACTTTAGCACAAAATTTTCTTCGAGACAAAAGGAGCAATATTACTCATGTAACACAATTCAAAATAACAACTAAAAGGTCAAGAATGAGAAATATCATTTACCGACCGCAATTTCTTGCATCAAATCTGCAGCTTCTGATATAAGGCCTTGTTCTTCCTTAATTTTTGCAAGTTTCTTAATCAATCTAGCCCTCTCAATCTCAACATATATCTGTAAGGTACAATATAAACTTGATTTCACTAAAGAAAGTAGACGTCTTCAAATTAAGGAAAAAACAACATAGTATGAACACAGTGGTCACCTTTCCAGCAGATACGCTATTAAGTGTCTTTATAAGTTCAGTTTTAGATCAAGATCTGGAGTCTGGTCAATATATTGCATAGCTTGTTGGACCATGGCTTGTACAGCCTACATAATAACAACAAAAAAAACCATTATGCAACTACAGAGGATATGCAACTATAATTGCTCAAAAACACGCGAGCCATGCACTAAAAAGGTGGAAGTGCTGCAAGAGACATCACCGTTTGTCATGTAAATAAGAAACACACCAGTGGATCCGTCAACGAGAACACTATTTTTCAGTGAAGTTTTTCAATGTGATAGTTCCATACAGGCACATAAGTTCAAATTCAATTTGTGGTGCACAAACAAGTATATGATGTCTAGTAAGAGATTGGACATAGATTAAAAAAAATTTGAGTGAGTAATAGTAAGTTCACCAATTCTCTCCCACGTCCAGCAACAAAGGTTCAAACAATCAGGGGACAGCTACATGTACTCTTTGGCCCGTTTCAGGATTTTCAACACGAAAATGGAGATATAGAAGGACGTACAAGTACAACAACACCAACACCAAGGAGAATATAATTTCCTTCAGGTTTTCAGTGATGTCTACGATTTTGAAAAGCATCTTATATATTATGACGGATGCGAGATAAAATAACAGTCAGACATCAAAAAGAAGTCTAAGCTTAATTTTTGCACCAATTGAATGGATGAATCCAACTTTATTCATAATTCTTAAAAGACCAGCAATCAGAAACCGAAAAAGAATCCCATAATTTGAAAATCATGATATACTCGTGACCCACTCCAAATTATACACAACCCAAAACGAGTTCCAAACCATGTTCTGTTGACCAAAAAACAACAACACCAACCCAAACAACGAAGAAAACATTAAAAATTCGTTTTAACTGTCATCTGGTTGCTTCACTAACATTTTTCCTCTAATTTTATAGGATGTCCCCGAGGGAGCTGATTCAGATGCCTAATTTCATCATACGTTCCTGCACCTCGTAAGAACTAAAATTAAATTTAAGACGAAAAGTAAAATCGAAAGAGCACCCACTTTAGCATTTAAACTAAATAACATCGATCAAAAAACCTAACCTAGTAAGATACACAAGGAAATAAGATGGGGGCCAAAGTTAGACCTGTTTCAACTGCCCACGGCGCTTGGAGATGAGAACAATCTGTTCATTGAGAGTCTTCCACGCGCCGGCTTCGAAACACAGCTGCAGAATATCAGTGACAGCCTTGCGAGTGCCTGCCACATCACCTGCTTGCCTCATCTGCTTTTCGACATTCAAAAACAATTCAATTTGCGCTTCCAAATTCCCACCTCCATTTTCCTGCAAAATAAAAGTGAAGAGCTTAAATATCAGAGCACAAGATCTGAACCGATGGACAAAAGAGGCGTAATTGAGAGTCCGGGAAGAAGATTCGCTAACCATTTCGATTGAATCGATTCAAGTAACTGGTCGATTTTGTTTGATATTGAAGAATAGAACCCTAGAAAAGGTAGAAACGACAGAACTGAAGCCAGTAAATAAGCGTGGAACGGGGGATACCTCGAGAACAAGTAGAGAATAGACTTCTTATTGACCCCCATAAACATGATAAATTACAAAATGCCACCCCAGGTTTGGTAAATGAGATTATCCATCCATTCAGCCCTTTCGTTATACAGATGCTTAACAAAAAATTGCAAATATCAGTACCTCAATAAGTTCGTAAATCTGGCTAAAATCCAAACGCCTATTTTCGATTTATACATCAGTCCTCCTATCAATTTCTTTATCAAGGATGAGGATTCCCTTCTATTACATTATTTTTCATTTTTAGCTCTTCATCGTAAGTTATCCCTGTATACTTATTATATATGTGTACTAAAAGCTAATTACCATCAAAAACATAAAGTTTGGGTAGTGGTTTTTTTGTTATTTAAGATTAATTATGTGCATATATAAGCTTCATTTTGCATATTTGCATTGGTTTTGAGTTTAGTTTTTTAAGATTAGGGCTTTGTTCGAACAAATTCGTTGCAACGCAATAATGAGAAATGATTCGTTTCACCTGTCTTGCTTCAATATTTTTCATTTTACTTGAAGGTTAATTCATAATCTTAAAGTGGTTATCCTTTATATAGGATATTTAAATTTTTTAAAAAATTAACTCAATTTGTTATACATGTTCAATGGTTGGTTTTGCCTCTTGAATAGTTCAGTTTGTATGCTATCTAGCATATCTAATTTTCTTCCCCTCACACCCCACATCTTGGTTAAGACCTATGATGTGAGTAAAGCAACTAAATTTACACTTGAGCTTGATTATATGATTTAGCATTAAGAATTGTATGGATTTGAATAGATTCTAGAAGTGCAAGATGGATTCTGGAGGCATCTCATCGAGTGAAGTGATCATTGGTAGTTGTTGTACAATAGAGAGTTTTACATAGTATTGGTAAATGGTTTGAAGAGTTTGATGGAAACTGTTTTCGGGGTTGGAGCCGGGTCGTCGAGTGAATTGATCCTTGGTATTAATCCTTGTAATAGAGAGTTTTACATAGTATCAGTATATGATTCAAGGAGTTTAATGGAATTACTTTTGGGATTATTAACAAAGCATGTGGAGATTAAGCAAGAGACGATGTTTTTGCAATATGTAGCTCCTCATGAGAAGATGTACGAGACTTTGAACGATGATGATGTATTGAACATGATTCAATTGTACATATGTTTCAAATGCATGATAATTGATCGGTAGATTCTGTATTTGTGATTTGATAGCATTGATGAGAAACCACAAGAAGGTTTTTTTAAGAATGAACTTATTATTGTCATAGTTTTGATTAAATTGTATCTTGGTGCCTCAAATATATCATAGTTTTA
This sequence comes from Dorcoceras hygrometricum, assembly GCA_001598015.1. Classification (NCBI taxonomy): domain Eukaryota; kingdom Viridiplantae; phylum Streptophyta; class Magnoliopsida; order Lamiales; family Gesneriaceae; genus Dorcoceras; species Dorcoceras hygrometricum. The sequence continues at coordinate 10,912 of KV006366.1, forward strand.
TTTTGTTTCGCAGTTTGCATTGATGTACTCAGACAATTGCTTGGTGTTGTTTGCTTAAGTTTTGATTGTGTTGGCGTTGTTCGGTTCAGCTATGTATAATACCAATAGTATTCTTGAAAGACTGATAATAATTTGAGTATTAAGTGCACGCAGGTGTAGTACTAATATTATCCATTGGTGTTGGTTGTTGTCTGCAAATGTAGTGCCAACATTATTCACCACTGTTAGGTATGTATCAATATTGTCTTGATATTGTTTCGTTCAGCCACATATACGTCTAGTTGTAACAATATTTTTGCACGCCTAGAAATTCCTGACTACGTAGAAATGAGTGCATGACTAGGGAAAAAATAATGTTAGATGATTACATGTCATTTTATGTGATTTTTTTATGATTTTATGTTGCATGGTATGCATGACATGTTTTCAACCTGTTGAGTTACGGACGCGTGGACGAGACTAGGGGCGACCGAGATAAAAATAATTTGAGATTTCTAAATTCTTAGATTTTTAAGAATAAATTTATTATTTTAAGCAACAAAAATTTGGGGTTTTTATGATTATTTTGGAGGGGAACCCGTTTTTCGCCTATACGGACTGTTTTAATGGATTTTAATGTGTTTTAAAATTTGAGGGGACTTTAATGACATGTTTTCAACCTGTTGAGTTACGGACGCGTGGACGAGACTAGGGGCGACCGAGATAAAAATAATTTGAGATTTCTAAATTCTTAGATTTTTAAGAATAAATTTATTATTTTAAGCAACAAAAATTTGGGGTTTTTATGATTATTTTGGAGGGGAACCCGTTTTTCGCCTATACGGACTGTTTTAATGGATTTTAATGTGTTTTAAAATTTGAGGGGACTTTAATTATAAAAATTAGACATTTTCAAATGTTAGAGTAGATGCCCAACTAGCCAACTTGTGGCGTGTGGGTTTTATTGACTCTTGTGTATAACGATCTTTATTCATGAAATACGCATTTCTTTTATGGCATTCTTTATTTTCATTATGTTATAATGTTAACAATTGTGTTGGATAAAGACCTAAAATGCACCATAGTGTATGT
>KV006366.1:24844-36354 GCA_001598015.1 Dorcoceras hygrometricum
CCCCCCCCCGGGCCCCCGCCCACCCCTCGCCGCCCACCGTCCGTCGTGCCGCCGCCCGCCGCCGGTTCTCACGTGATTGGACTTGTTCCGATCACGTCGACGAGGAGATTCCGTTTGTGTCAAATTCGTCAGCTCTTCTAGTGCAGACTTACGAAGGAGTCATGTTTCCAGTCGTGGACCGGATTAGGAGATCTACCGTCGCCTACCTTGAAGTGCCAGTTTCCCTGTGAATCTGGTCGGAGCCAGGCGCCTAGAGGCCAGCAAGGTAACTCTCTAAAACATCCTATGTATGTTTTATTGCATTATAATTTGTTATGTATTGAACGTTTCCGGGGCAAATTTTTGAAACTTATGCTTCGCCCCCGGAAACGGGATCCGGATCCAACACTGCGCTAACATCAAAGCCAAGTCAAAGTTTTAATAATATTTCAATTTAGCATGTCAAATGTCCTCTTTATTTCTTAATTAAGCCTTAGGGTCAAAATTGTCACCCTCACTTTTTCATAACTCAAAAATTAATCTAACCTAGCCTCCTCCATCTTCAAGAAGCCGTCCCCTCCTCCCTCAAGAACAGCCCCATCGAATTTTGCAAAACTTTGGTGATTCAAAGGCGGACGTGCCCCGATCTCGTGTCCTCTATGTCGGTAACTCGCAGATCTACCTTTTCTCCAAGCCAGACATGTAATATCCACTCCTTTTCTCATCATTTAATCCATAGTAATCTGTTTTTAATGTTTGATGCATGAATTGTATCTGGTTTAATTAGATCTATGTTCAATTGTTTTAGATCCATGCATGACTCACGTTTTTCACTACGTTTTTGATTCAATCTCTTGAGGCTTCGGTTGAGGTGGGTTCTAGGGACCATGGCTCGGTTCATGGTGGTCCTAGGATGGTCAAGTGATGGTCCTTTGATGTAGGGAAGGTGGCTCGACCACCTTGGTCGAGCCAAGCAACACGCATGGCCGCATGGAGCGCGCGGCGCAGCAGCCCCTTCCCAACCTTAGTGCGTGCGGTGTAGTCCATGGTTGGGGCCGTGGCTGGTCCCATTGGAACCGGCCGGACCTGGGGGAGGTCCAGCCGGCGGGGATCCGGCCAATGGTGGCCAGAGCAGGGAGAACGAGTGGAAGAAATGCGGCTGGTCGCAGTAGGCGGCGGCATGCGTGAGGGGTAGGGTTTGTGGCTTGGACCGGCCGGTTCAATTGGAATGTGTTAGAAATTTTAAGGGAATTCTTATAAGTCTTGGGCTAATCAATTTTAATGTTAAGTTTAGAAGTAGTGGGCCAGACTCCTGAACCAGTCCTTGACCGAAGTAGAAAATGTAGAAGCTCGTGAATGTATATTTAATTATATATGTAGTATTCTAAGTATGTAAACGTTTAAAAGAAAGGATTAAATATACATTGACGGACTAAGCTTTTAAAATTGCATGTTTTATGAAATGCACGCATCACTAATGTTTTATGAAAGGTTATGGGCATGTTTTAAAAGAAAATCGAGGGATTGAAGTGATTTGTAGCAGTTTACGATGAGGGAATGCGGGATACCGAGCCCGTTGAACTTCTGTTCATGTATTACGAGCTTATGGATCCATGTGTTTACGGCATGGTGAAGTGGAAAGCATAGAGGTGTGAGGATCCCGAGGTAAGGTCGGGTGAACCGCACCGCCACGTACGTTGGTCTATAGATTGATCAATCGAACATGGTCCACACTTCATGATACGACTCATACGTTTTTATGTTATGTTATGTCATGGCTTATGTATGTTATATGTTATGTATGCTATGAAATGTACGAACAAGGTTTTAAGATCATTCATGCATTCATGTTATTTCATTACGAGTATGTGCCTGTATGCGACTTTATTAGTATGTACTTTGTTATTTTAAAGATAGAACATGCCGAGTCTCTAGGCGCACTAGGTTTAAATGGTGCAGGTGATAACCCTGTAGAGTATGTCCCCACTGGCGGTGAGGACCTCTGAGCGTCCGCTGCAGCAGTACCCTATGACCGCATGGATGTTTCACTTTTGTTTTGATACGTTTTTCAAATGTTGGTTTTAACTTGTTCATGTTCAATACTTTTACGCAATCTGATTTTTACGGTATGAATGATTTAACGATTCGAGATATTTATTTGATTTATGTTTTGAAGTGATGGTTTAGAAAATGTTTTAAAAGGAAACGAGCCACACTTTCAATTTATATATTCTGCAAACGTTTTAAAAATTTTTTCTAGAGTCTGGTTCGTTTCAATTTTTCCACAATATGCAATTACTAGTGAAACATATGTAAATATATCAATTGTTGGAAAATGGGCAAGGTCCAAATTAATTAATCGAGTTATAACCGTCCGATTAAAGTCTAAATTGACTTGAAAACATGAATCTACGTTTCGAGTAGATATTTTTGGAATATTAATTTGCTCTTAATCGATTTTAGGTGAATGAGAAATTAATAAAGTAATTAATGTCATTAAAACCCATTTGTTGGAATTGTGCAGCTGTCCCACATCGAGAAAAGAGCCTAGTCAAACCTTCAATTCCATACTTCTCATCTCTCTCTCAATTTCATACTTCTCTGCATTCTGAGTTCAAAGCATCTGAAAGTTCGCCGTTCTCGTAATTTGGTGTGCTATTATTACGAGAAGTTAGTCGTTGTATCTTGAGAAATGATTGCCACAAACCGTAAGCACCTGGGCGGGGCAATATCATTTTAAAGAAATAGTGTTCAACACTATCCTCGACGATTTTGAGTCTGCGTTCGAATAAAAGTTCCTACATCAATACCATAATATTACACATGTATGGACGATATCAAATAGGTCAAATTGTACCACTTTTTCCACAATAACACTACGTGAAAGTGGCAACTAGTACTGGATATATGTAAAGGAATGAGGGGCATGATGTTATATATAAAATATAGAGTTAAAATTATACTTTCTTTTGACATTTTTAATAATTTTTTGTTAAGTGTTGTTACAGACTTTTAATAATGATATTTATACAAAATTATTAATGTAAAAATAAAAATATATTTGATTACCTATGTTGACACTTTTAAATAAATGACATCTTATTAACCGGAGGAGTGAATTATTTTTCCCTCCCAATTAATTTTCTCCACTAAATTTTTTCTACTATTTTTTTTCAATAATTTAATTTTATTCCAATTAATAATATACCTTCACAATTCAACCCACCCTCCCACTTGCTTTTGGAGCCGACAAAATGGGTGAAATCCATCGAGTTAGTCCGTCCCGCAATGAAAAATAGACGGGTTTGGTTACTAAATTAATAGCTCGCTTGGTGGCCGGTCGAAATGTGCTGGTCCGTTTGGGTCACGGGTTAACAAGATAGGGCGGGTGGGCCCATGATTTAGTAAAAAAATAATAAAATTAATAATTTTTATAACTTTAAATTGGATTCAATATATCACTTTTCTTGCATTTGGGGCTATGCTTGACTCACGAATAAAATTTTATACATTGAAATATTTTTATTCAAAGGTTGAGAGTGGTTCTCTTGAATGTCAAGAGAAGATGTCGCTGGTGAAGAGAAGGTTTTACAAGCTTTTTGAACAATATACCAGTGTCAACGAAACAAGTTACAACCACAATCTCCATCTACCACACTTATTCAAACGCATAATGAAAGAGGATTTAGATGCAAGAGAAATAGAATTTTGATGTAAGTAATCTAACAATTTGTACATTTATTTTTTTATTGATTATTTATATATATTATGCTAGTATACTTCAATTATTATGAAACTAAAGAATATGAGGGTCAAACTATAAGAAATGCGGGAAATCTCATCTGGATTTCTACTTGGAGGATTCAAATCTTGAATTTGCATATTAGGAACATCTAGATGTCTAGGGGTATTTAGTTTTATTCCAATTAATAATATACCTTCACAATTCAACTCACCTTCCCACTACTGACTTGCTTTTAGAGTCCGACAAATGGGTGAAATCCGTCGAGTTAGCCCGTCCCTTAATGGAAAATAGGCGGATTGAGTTACTAAAATGATAGCCCTTTTGGTGGCTGGTCGAAATATGCTGGCCCGTTTGGGTCAGGGGTTAGGACGGGATAGGGCGGGTGAGCCCATGATTTAGTAAAAAAATAATAAAATTATATTATTCATATTTTTTATAACTTTATATTGGAGTCAATATAGCACGTTTACTTCATTTAGGGCTATTCTTGACTCACGAATAAAATTTTCTAAATTGAACTATTTTTATTCAAAGATTGAGAGTGATTCTCTTGAATGTAAAGAGAAGATGTTGCCGGCGAAAAGAAAGCTTTACAAGTTTTTTGACCAATATACTAGTATCAACGAAACAAGTTCACAACCACAATCTCCATCTACCACACTTCTTCAAATGCATAATGAAAGAGGATTTAGATGCAAGAGAAAAAGAATTTTTGATGTAAGTAGTCTAACAATTTGTACATTTTATTTTATTTTTATTCATTATTTGTATTTATTGTGCTAGTATACTTCAATTAATATGAAATTAAAGAATACGATAGTCAAACTTAAGAAATGCGGATCTCATCTGGATTTCTACTTGGAGGATCTAAAGCTTAAATTCGCATATTAGGAACATCTAGATGTCTAGGGGTATTGGATGAGTCATAAGCATTTGCATCAGAATCAGCTTTTCCCATTGGTGCTCGTGTGCTCACCAAATATAGAAGTTGTACCACCTGAAAATGTGCGCTTTTATTTGCAATCGTAATTGGTTACATGGTTTTGTGAATGGTAACTACTGACAAATTATTTATATGTTCTTTACTTATTTGATTTATAGAAACTTTGATTTTCAACTGTTTTTTATCTTGATGTAGATAATGAAGATGGTGCAGGAATTAAGACAACTTAATCTTGTGGATGATCAAATATTTTGGAAGTTGTTGATGAATTTGAAGAAAAAAATGAAAGAGCAACAGAAATGACATAAGATGAAGTTGTTTATGGAATATGGTTGATTTTATCATTACATTTGGTTATGGATTTATATTACGTAAAATTATTTATTTATGGTTTGCGTATGATGGACTAGTTTAATTAACTCACATGCATGAGCTTTACTTTCCTGAAAATGTTTTGGTTGCATGGCTATGTGAATGGTAACTTACTGACAAATTATTTATTTGTTATTTACTTATTTGATTTATGGAACTTTGATTTTTCAGCTTTTTTTATCTTGATGTAGATAATGAAGATGGTCCATGAATTAAGACAACTTAATCTTGCGAAGAATCAAATATTTTGGAAGTTGATGATGAAGTTGAAGAAAAATAAAAGAGCAACAGAAATGATATAAGATGAAGTTGGTATATAGAATGTGGTTAATGGTTTATCATTATATTTGGTTATAAATTTATATTACGTAAAATTATTTATGTATGGTTTGCGTACGAGGAACTAATTTAATTAAGTCGCATGCATGAGCTTTTCAAAATCGACTACCTAGAGATGATATGTATTGTTTTCATAAATTTCATCTACATGTGGCTGGAAGAATAGTAGAGCATGAGAATTTGTTACTATAAAAGGAGCGGGTCATTTGGTGTCTCTCAACAATTCACGCCAAGCACTGGCCCTCATCTATTCCTACTTGTCCGACCGAAATCTTCCCACTCACCCATGAAAATAATTCTTCTTCTTCTTTTTCTGTGATGTTTTTCAAACGGCAGAACCATTAATGTGCCTTTATCCAGAAAAGGAAAACAATTTCAATAAGGAATTTATTTCCATGTGTAATTTAATTTATTTTATTTTCAAGTAAGATCTCAAGTGATCGAAATGTATAAAAGAATTAGAAGAAAGTAAGGCTAATGAAGTGATAAATAAAATATAGTGATCATTGAATACATTTATACTCAAACGATAATTACTCGCGGAACTAAAAAAAAGCATTTTAGTTGTGACGAGTTTACCGACTAGCCCGCCAACCCATGACGATGAGAAACGAGCCATAACTTTAGCATTCGGGCTAGATTGGCGGGCTGGTCCGCCCCGCCCCATTTAAATGCGGGCCACGGCAGATTGGGACGGGTTGTCCTGTTCGATACTACTGCTTACTTTTATCACTCTCATACATGCCTCTGCATATCTTCCCCATTACTCGCTTCAAGACCAACATTTTCTCTCCTGCTTTCAGATTCATAAAGTTTAAAGAAAGTAAAACAGAGTAACAATACAAACAGTAAGATAAAACTTGTATGATACTTTATTGAAAAGATTTAAAAGCTTAAAATTGAAATATGCAAAGAGTCGTAGGGTGATTTAGCAGATACAAAATCGTGTGTGTGAGTGTAGACTAAACTCGCTCTGCCTTTCCGGTCATGATCCGATGGTTATATAATGAAAAATACATTTGAAGTTTGTTACGGGAATCTTTGTGTCTTTGTCTTCTTTCTTTTCTTTTTGATTTGTGTTGTCTTTGTCGGCCACATGCTTTTGAGTGCGTTGGTTGAGCAGTCTTGGTCTTCTTTTGATAATGGATCTTCTTTTCAGGTTTGTCTTTGTCGGCCAATTGCTGCTGAGCTGGTTGCTTTTGGAGTATTGTGATAATGGAGCACTTGTCCGCTTTTGATAATTATATGCTTCACATGGCGTGGCAGGAATCTGCTTTTGAGCTGTCCTGGATTTTTTGGTGTGGTGTTGACGGAACATAAGATCTTGAAAGATGCTGGCAGCTATTTTTGAGAAATTTAGATGACAATATTTTCAAAATTTTATATTTTTTTTGAACTAAACATCAAAAGGATCTTGAGCAGCTAGTCCACCCAGAGGATCAAAAGAGACGAATTCTTAAGATTTGGTGGATTTTGCGGAACTTTGGCTCAGAAATTCAAAAAATTTGGATTGGAAATATGTATTACTTTTAAATGTTTTGAAGAAATCAGTAGGTGCATCTTTTTGAGTTTCTTGAGGCTTCTTTGAAGTGGATGATTGGGGGAAGGTGTGGTCTTCAGATTCATCTTTGGAGTATTGAATTTTTGACCAGTAGATAAGAAGTGTTGGAGTGCGTCTTTTGAACAAATATGGGTTTGAAATTTTCCCCACCATTTAATACGGTGAGAATGTTCAAGAGAAATGGAACGAGATCAGAGAGGATTTTTTGGAAATCAAAATCCCATGCAAATATTCATGGAACTTTGAACTCAGCATAAATCATTAGAGGCTTTTGAAAATTATTGTAACAAGAAGACTTCGAAAGAATTCCAAGCCTTGTTTGACAGTTGGTGGTAGGGTGATGGTTTCGGAACCCATTTTCTTCCACCATTCGTAAAACCAAATAGGGAAGTTGGAGTCGCAACCGGAATGAAAAGTGATGAACCAGGAGTGGGAGAAAGGACGGATATACAAAGTACGATACCAAGTATACCTATAATTAGTAAAATTGATTTCTTGAGGTTTGAAACGGACTGAAAATTATTTTTTGAAAAATACCTCCTCACTGGGTACTTGTTAGGATTTTTTTTGAAAAAACAATTTCATACTTTTCATTCCTTTTATGAACTTTCTCAGCAGATCGTGTGTCAACTAAGATGAGTTCGTAAAACTTTTGAGTTTTGAGACGATTGTCTGTTTCCCAGAAATGATCAGTACTAAATTTTTTGCGCAAATAATCTTGTATTTTAATATCTTGAGGGACTTCTGTAAAAGGGACAAATCTCAAATCTTCTTTCTAGGCTTTTGTAACATACTTGTACTCATCTTTGCGTTGCGTTTAATATTTTGCGGTTGAGGGGGTGGTGGAGAAGAGGGGATGCCAAAACAGATTTGTAGGGTAATTCAGGGAGGTTTTGAAGGGGATTGTATCTGTTGTAGTTTGAACTTAGAGGTGGAAAGTGTGGTCTCTGAGATGTGGACTTTTGAGGGGTTGTGAGAGCTAACATTTTTGAAGGTTCTGGCATCTCATAATCCTTTGGTGTTTGTAGCTTCTATTTTGAGGGATCCATCTGCAAAATGATTTTGTTTCCCTTGTAAAATTTCTCTGGTAAGGAAGTCGAGAAGAGAATTATCTTCTCCCTTAATAAATTGAACTTCAAAATCAAAAACAGAAAGTATGGCTTGCCATCTGGCAAATATTTGTTTTGAAACAATATTTTGAATGTCTTTAAAATGACTTCCTTAGCAGTTGCGATCAACACGTAATAAAAATTTTTTGTTAAAAAGATCATCTTGAAATTTTGAAATAAATAAAATAATAGATAAAATTTCTTTTTTGATGGTAGAATAATTCTTTTGCGGTCCGAGTCAAAGACCAGAATGAAACCTAACTAATTGTTCGTGGGCATATAATTTTTGTTTGAGGATACCTCCGTAGCCTATGTTGGAGGCATCAATTTCGACTATCATGAAGGCTGTGGGATGAGGTATGCCTAAACAGGGAAGGATTTGGACCTTAGCCTTGATATTTTGTACTATACTAGTATGAATATTGGACCAAGGCGGGGGATTCTTTTGTAGTCGTTCATATAATGGTTGACAGACCTGTCTTAAATTAGGGAAAAATTCAGCTATGTAATTGAGACATCCTAAAAACCGTTGTAGTTGATGTTTGTCTTTGATTTGAACGGGAAATTTTTCACGAAATTAATGACCCTATGAATGGGTTTAATTAGTCCTTTGGATATGTCGTGTCCTAAAAAACGGACAAAAGTTTGAAATAGTTTCATTTTCTTTTTGGATAATAATAGTCCATTTTGTTTAATAATTTGGAGGAAATGTCGTATATGTGATGAAGTGTTGATTAATATCTTCGGAAAAAATTAGGATACATCTATGTAGACTATACTGAAAGAACTATAGGGATTGAAAATGTCACTCACGTAAGTTGAAATTCTGAAGGAGCATTTTTGAGACCAAATGGCATTACGTTCCATTCGTAATGTCCAGAAGGGACTGTGAAGGTTGTTTTGTATCGGTTGGATTCTGTAATTTGGATTTGCCAGAATCCTGATTTTAAATTGAATTTTGAGAATATTTTGGTTGAATGTAATCTGTTGATTAAGCTCTTTTGTTTTGTATCGGATATCTTATCCATTACAAAACTTTGTTAAGGGGTTTGTAATTTATGACTAGTCGGGGCACGCCTTGTTCTAATTCCGCTTGTTTGACGACATAAAAAGCAGAACAACTCCAAAGGGATTTGGAAGGTCTGAGTTTTTTGGCTAACAAATCTTGGATTTCATTATGACAGTATTGAAGGAATTCTTGATTCATTTGATAGGTCCGGCCTTTGTTGGGATATTTCGTTCATTGAAATCTTTTTCATATCGAAGGGAAACGATGTAGCTTTTTCTGTTCCAGAAAGCATTTGGAAGTTCGCTACATATTTGTTGTGTGATATGAAGTTCTAATTCAGAGATTTTCTGTTTAATATGTGGTTGAGTGATCTGTTCTTATATTTTAAGATAAGATATTTCGTCTTTTAAAAAATTGATATGTTGTGTTTTATTTTGTATCATATTAATTTGTTTAAAGATTGAAGAGTTTTGTAATAAAAAAATTTCTTTTTGTTTGACAGGTGTGATAAAAAGGGAAAAGAATGTGTCTGCCATGAATTTTGGTAAAGACCCCTTTGTTGTTTACTTGGAAAGGGTAAATTTGAGTCAGGAAGGTGTGCCGAGAATCATATCTTAAGATATATCTCGGACTAAGGTGAAAATTTTTTGAAACAATATCCATTATTACAAATGTGTGTTTTTGACAATTTGTATCTTACATCTAGAGGTTTTGAATTTGCAGTATATAGTTGTTCAGTTGTTTTCTCGTAATAGTCGGATGGTATTACTCCTTCCTGGAGAACATTATGATCTGCGCCAAAGTCTACTAAGGCAATTAATGTGATTTAGAAGTTGTTAGTGACTAGATATATATTAACATACCATTTCTGGAATTCAATCTTTTGTATGGAATTAATAAATTTATTATTGGTATTTCAGTCAGATTTTCAATTTGAATTTCTTCAACTGTTGTAGGTGTAACGAGAAGTAATTTGGTTTCTAATTCAATATCTTTTAATTTAACGGAAAAAATATCATTTTGAAGTTGATTAACCTGTTTCTTTAATATATTAATTTTAGTTTGCAGATCTTTTGTTGTAACTTGTTTTAGCATGCTCGGCGTTGGGTATTTGTCAAATAATGTACTTAAACTAAAATGTTCTTTGATGGGGTTTCGTTTAGAACCTTATTCATCAATAATCAAATCTTTAATTTTTTAAGGTATTTTGAATGTAAGGATCAGGAATTTGTTAGACAAAGTCTAAATTTACCTCTTTTTTGTCTTTTGAAATTACGCATAAATGGCAGATGCCTTTAGAGGATGTTTCATTATCAGTGTCAGTATTATCTTTTGTAGATGTACTGGAATCACTGGTAAGATCATCTGTAAGTGTATCGATTTTTTCTTTGGATTTTTCTTTGACTTTTTAAAACAATTATTGGATGTGTGACCTGGTTGGTTACAATACCAACATTTTAGAGATTTCGAATTTGTTGTGTTTAGTGGTCTTTGACTGTCTAGAAGTTCTACGCTTATAATTTTGGGATTTGTAATATGGTCTAAAAGTTTTATTTTTCTTTCTCCTGCGTACTGAAGGAGGATCTATATTGACGAGACCAAACATTTGACAGAAGCTTCCTAATTCTTTTTTAGTTGTTTTTCTGTCAGATTTATATTTGGCTTGAAGTTTTAATTCAAAACAGAAAGATAATCCTTCTTTTTTTATGAAAGCGAATAATTGACCAAATGTTATTTCGTTGAAAGGAATATCGTCAGTACCAATTTCACTTTTTAGTTTTTGAATTATCCTTTCACTGAAAAATTGTGGTAATCCCATAATAAATATTTCTTTTCAGAAAGACATATTACAGTTATCTCTTCGCAGGACACGAGTAAGGAAGACGTCTTTGTATCATCTATAATCAGATAGAGATGGACATCGAAGATTTGTCAAGATTATTTTGGATGAATTAAATTGTTCTTTTGGATTTCCAATAAAATACCTTGAAATTGTAATGATTAGAAATTCACAGGAATTGTTTGTTCATTAATATTACCATCATTATCTTCAACTTGGATAGTATGATTGAGAATATTTATTTTTGATTCGAGAGGTAGAGCGTTATCCCACCAGTTTCTTAATTGTCCAGTAACGCCTTGAACAATAAGAGTTTGTAGGCACTTTTATTCGAATGCAGACTTGTGATCGTCGAGGATAGTATTGAATACTATTTCTTTAAAACGATATTGCCCCAGCCAGGTGCTTACGATTTGCGGCAATCGTTTTTCAAGATACAATGACGAACTTCACATAATAGGAGCACAACAAAGTACGAGAACAACGAACTTTCAGATTCTTTTCGGACTCAGAATGCAGAGAAGTATGGAAATGAGAGAGAGATTATAATGCTTGATGTGTTGGTATGTTCAATTCAAACTTTGGTGGGGGGGGGGGGGTTTTTTTTTTGAGT
>KV006366.1:42115-65905 GCA_001598015.1 Dorcoceras hygrometricum
GTTTTAGTTAAAACAAAAGGATTCAATCGGCTTGCTGGAACCACTAGACGTCTATTGTAATTGCATTTCTGATATCTGGAATTTAGCTCTTAAATGATAAAAAGCTAAACAATACATAGATAAAATCTGAAACTCGATTAATCAAGAATTGAATATAATAGCAAATGGTAAAAGCTAAACAATACATAGATAAAATCTGAAACTCGATTAATCAAGAGTTGAATATAATAGCATTGTAATCCCTCAATCTCATATCTTTCTAGTTTGTGGCCTCTAAAATATCTGGGCATTACATAACGTGATTTAGAAGTTGTTAGTGACTAGATATATATTAACATACCATTTCTGGAATTCAATCTTTTGTATGGAATTAATAAATTTATTATTGGTATTTTCAGTCAGATTTTCAATTTGAATTTCTTCAACTGTTGTAGGTGTAACGAGAAGTACTTTGGTTTCTAATTCAATATCTTTTAATTTAACGGAAAAAATATCATTTGGAAGTTGATTAACCTGTTTCTTTAATATATTAATTTTAGTTTGCAGATATTTTGTTGTAACTTGTTTTAGCATGCTCGGTGTTGGGTATTTGTCAAATAATGTACTTAAACTAAAATGTTCTTTGATGGGGTTTCTTTAAAACTTTATTCATCAATAACTAAATCTTTTAATTTGTTAAAGTATTTTTTTAATTGTCAGAATCAGGAATTTGTTGGACAAGGTCTAAATTTTGCTCTTTTTTGTCTTTTGAAATTACACATAAATAGCAGATGCCTTTAGAGGGTGTTTCATTATCATTGTCAGTATTATATTTGGTAGATGTACTGGAGTCGCTGGTAAAATCATCTATAAGTGTATTGATTTTTTGTTTGAATTTTTTCTTTGATTGTTTAAAACAATTATTGGATGTATTTTAGAGATTTCGATTTGTTGTGTTTAGTGGGCTTTGACTGTCTAGAAGTTCTATGTTTATAATTTTGAGATTTGTAATATGGTTTAAAGGTTTTATTTTTATTTCTCCTGCGTACTGAAGGAGGATCTATATTGACAAGACCAAACATTTTACAGAAGCTTCCTAATTCTTTTTTAGTTGTTGTTCTGTCAGATTTATATTTGGCTTGAAGTTTTTAATTCAAAAACAGAAAGATAATCCTTCTTTTTTATGAAAGCGAATAATTGACCAAATGTTATTTCGTTGAAAGGAATATCGTCAGTAACAATTTCACTTTTTAGTTTTTGAATTATCCTTTCACTGAAAAATTGTGGTAATCCCATAATAAATATTTCTTTTCAGAAAGACATATTACAGTTATCTCTTCGCAGGACATGAGTAAGGAAGACGTCTTTGTATCATCTATAATCAGATAGAGATGGACATCGAAGATTTGTCAAGATTATTTTGGATGAATTAAATTGTTCTTTTGGATTTCCAATAAAATACATTGAAATTGTAATGATTAGAAATTCACAGGAATTGTTTGTTCATTAATATTACCATCATTATCTTCAACTTGGATAGTATGATTGAGAATATTTATTTTTGATTCGAGAGGTAGAGCGTTATCCCACCGGTTTCTTAATTGTCCAGTAACGCCTTGAACAATAAGAGTTTGTAGGACTTTTATTCGAATGCAGACTTGTGATCGTCGAGGATAGTATTGAATACTATTTCTTTAAAACGATATTGCCCCAGCCAGGTGCTTACGATTTGCGGCAATCGTTTTTCAAGATACAATGACGAACTTCACATAATAGGAGCACAACAAAGTACGAGAACAACGAACTTTCAGATTCTTTTCGGACTCAGAATGCAGAGAAGTATGGAAATGAGAGAGAGATTATAATGCTTGATGTGTTGGTATGTTCAATTCAAACTTTGGTGGGGGGGGGGGGGTTTTTTTTTTGAGAACGGTTCAGATCGCAACCCTTCGCGATTCATCACACCCCTCCGATTTATATCCAATCCAACGATTGATATCATTCTGCCTTGTCACTGCCCACTCATCCGCCACTGTGGCCACATTGTAGCCACGTCACTGCCCAATCATCCCGTCACTGGAGCATAAATTTTAAGAGCTCCTCAATGCTCCTCGCGATTATGTGTATGTGCGAAGTGCAAGTGCGCCTCAAAGCGCCCATTGAGATAGTGCGACGTGCACGTTCTCCGGATTCGGCATCGGCATCGGCACCGGCATGGGCACGGGCTCGGGCGTGGGCACGGGCACATGCGCGGGCTCGTAGGTGCTTCGCACCTGTTCGCCCTCGAGGAACCTTCTCAGGTCTATTTCAACTTGTATTAATTATTTACACATAATACGAAGTCATATATAAGGAAGGTTTAACCAGGCTCTTTTCTCGATGTGGGACAACTTCACATTTCCCAATAATTGGGCTTTAATTGTTTTATTAATTTCTCATTCACCTAAAATCGGTTTTGAGCAAATTAATATTCCAAAAATATCTACTTGAAATGCAGGTTAAAGTTTTCAAATCAATTTTGACTTTCATCGGACGGTTATAACTCGATTAATTAATTCGGACCTTGCCAATTTTCCAACAGAGTTGTGGTGGTTTCTTCATTTTGACCCTGAATCTTGTAAGCAAGATGTGTCATGCCCATTTTTGTAATGTATTGAGGATTTCATATTCGGATTTTCCATCAATATTCCATTCAATTATTTATTTGCCATCATATTTTGTACTCGTAAATTGATTTTGTTCCCTATAACCGATATCGACTGGGTAGTTATAGTAATTACATGTGTTATTGGTGTTGAATCGTCTTCTTCTTTGGTATATTTTATTAATGTTATCTTGATCTTCTTCAAAGGGATTTTCAATTATATGGATGTCATATGAGGAGTCTTCGTCAGAAACATCATAAGTTTGATTTGATTTTTCTTCTTCACTGTTGTCATTATTTGTTTAACACAATTTATTTTACTTCCCGAGGTTCCAATTGCGGAAATTTTGGCCGATATTTTGTTGAGGATGTTATTGATATTATTTTGGAAACTGATTGTTTTTCATTTTTGTTGGGAATTAATATATCGTTTGAAGAAAGGTTTAGCTGTATCATTAAATGTTAAGTTTTTATTGTTTTGGTTGAGATTATTTGAACTATGATCGACTTGGGGAAAAATAGTTTTGAGTATTTGATTGGAATAGTTATTCTGTTAGAATATTTTATTTGTCATCTGTATTAACAGTTTCTCTGTAGCTACGACCTCGTTTAAAAGGATCAGCTGTGACTTCACCTTTTTCGGTTTGAATTTTTAAAGGCTGTAAGGGGGGATGACTGCAGAGACAGTGTCGTTATTAAATAATGTCCATTTCTTATGGAGACTTGTATTAACTTGGATAACAGATTTATTTTGGAAGTCATTAAAGCCCTCTTGGGAGAGGAAAACTGTAAGGAAGCTGTAAAATGAGATATTTGATTTTTAAGTTTTCATCTTATGTATCCACTCGGAACGAATTTGTTCTTTAATTTCATTATCTAATTTATCATACCATTGTCATTTATAATTATGAAACTGATTTTGTAATTCATCAGTTAAATAGTCAAAGTCTGGTTGAAATTCTTTAGCAGACGTGATCACCATCATACTGGAAATGGAAGGTGAATTTGGAGGAGAATAATTTTGGGGCGAAGAAGGTCCTGATCTGGTTTTTGGAATAGGAGTAACAAAATCATACTTGGTTGTATTTCGTGAAAAAGTAGAAAATGAATGTCGAGAGGACCGTGATCTTTGTAAGGTTGTGTTGTATGAGGTTTTATATGTGCGTTAAATTTAATTGTACTTTTTCCATCGTCTTCCTCAATTATTTGGAAATATCTCTTCGTTCTATGTTTATGGGTATTTGAGGAGTATTTATTATGAATTGCTGAGGACTGGTGACTTCATTCCATTTTAATCTTTTTGGAATAAATACGGTAGATCTTTCAATATCAATTTGTAAATGAACAGTTTCTTATTTCGAAGAAGAAAGTCTGTTATATTTTGTTGGATCTGTTTCTACAGATCAGAATCTAAGTTTTGATTCACACAAAATCTGCTACTATTGTACAAACGCTCTACGTGACATGCGCAACTTGCTAAGACTAGAGTAGATGTGAAGATATCCAAACTGGAACAGTGAGGGGACACCTGAGCTGTATTGGATGAAGATATATAGCTGGAACAGTAAAATCTGAGTATTAACAAAGTCATTTAACGCAGGCAGACATCTGAACATTTACATAACTGGGTTTAAAGGAACTTCACTTAAACATAAGCATTCTTTCATAAACTTTCTTAAACTTTCTTTCATAACTTTCGTAATCTTGGATGCGGGGACAATAACCCAGATCCCTTCATTAGTTTTCTTGAACTTTAGAATTTATGGCTTAGAAGCTCTCCTTAGGTCCAATGTGCACTTGATCAAATGACTTCTGATATCAGTTCTAGCATATAGCTCATTGTGAAGGGGCAATCGACATCTGGACAACTGCTCACCCTTCCTTTATGAAAGGGCAACTGATATCTTGACAACTGCTCACCTTTCCTTTATGACCGTCTGTTATCTATGCCATAAATTCTTAAAAATAAACTTTTGTTCCTTTAAACTGCTTTTCCTTCGAAATATTCTTTGAAATTTCCTTTGAAAATCACTAGGGTTCTCTTATTTTAAAACTTGCTTCCCATTTTAAAACTTACTGAGTATCAGATTTGACTATGGAAGGTGATCGTTGAAATGCGAACAGATTCTTCAAAGGGAACTGTACTGGAAAGAAAATCAGATTTCTCTTGCAAAACGTAACGTTGAACAGATTTGACAACAATGAACAGTACAGTCAGCGTGAAATACATCGCTAACGTTGAAACAGATGTCGTTGGTCAACTCAGATGTCAACGCAGGAATAGTGTTTGGAAAAGAAACAGATGTATCCAATGGGATAGTGTTTAGGAGTAAAACAGCTGCGACTAGGTTAACTCAGATGTCAACGCAACTAAGTTGGTCAACTCAGATGTCAATGAATAATCACAAGCGACTCAGCAGTGAAATATTTAATACTGTGAAATCTGACCAAAATCTAATGTGTAGCGAAAACACGACTCTGAAATGAAAACTGCTGAATTAAACACGACACTCAATCGCTAACATAGGAAACAAAATATGAATAAGAATTTGGTGATGCAACATCACGAACGAAATCCACGATACCAGTTCTGTCTATCAAACCATACTTAATTTCTGATTCGACTAGCATTTTCGATTACATAGAGACAAGTTCAGATGTTACCATTCACCAGAAAGAAGAAAATTCATAACATACGTGACTCAAATCTGAACTCCTCAGTATCTTTAAACATCTTCAATCTTTCTTAAAACATTCTTGAAAACTTTGGAAGCAGAAAACATAACTTTGAACCCAATCTTTCTTTCTTTAAACATATTGAACATACGTAAAACGTGAAATTTTAAACATAACTTTAAACATACAGTATCAAACCAGACTTAATTTCTGATTCGACTAGCATTTTCGATTACATAGAGTCAAGTTCAGATGTTACCATTCACCAGAAAAAAGAAAATTCATAACATACGTGACTCAAATCTGAACTCCTCAGTATCTTTAAACATCTTCAATCTTTCTTAAAACATTCTTGAAAACTTTGGAAATAGAAAACATAACTTTGAACCCAATCTTTCTTTCTTTAAACATATTGAAAATACTTAAAACGTGAAATTAAACATAACTTTAAACATACAGGCAAGCATATCCATAAAATGAGAAAATCAATATATACTTCAAATGACGTAGCAAATGATCAGCTTTTACTTGCCTTTAAACTTGAGCTTTACAACGGCAGTTAGTTTCCACAGAGCTCCACCTCCTCAAGAAATCACACGAGTTTCTTTGAAGATATTTTGATAGAACACAAAAGAGTTTCTATTTGCAAGTGAAAATGAACTTTTCCTTCGTAACAGGTATTTGCATGGGAGGGATTAGTGGCAGGTGAGTTGTAATCATCAAGCATGACAAACCTTACCTAAAATTATGAATTTTAGTAAAATTTCCCTCTCAATATTTTAGTTTGCAAATTGTTCTACTTAAAATCGTTTTCAACAGTTTTCTAAAATCTGCTCGTATATTGCACTTGGAGTGGCATCTGCTGGAACCTGCTGCGTCGTATCTCATTTCTGAAATCAATAAATCAGCTTTCGTAAAAATAGCTTATGCTAACATTTAAATTGGCATTTTGACCCTTGAAATAAATAAGATTCATATATGCAGTCCTATGGATTTTGGGCGTTACAACTCTACCCTTTATTGGAAGTTCGTCCTCGAAATTTACTTAACAAACAGATATGGGTAAAGGTTAAGCATATCAGCTTCTGTCTCCCACGTAGCTTCTCGCTCATATTGGTTAGACCATTGTATCTTAACCACAGGGATACTACGGTTTCTTAGCTTTCTAACTTCTCGAAGAAGAATCCTCTCTGGTCTCTCTTCGTAACTTAAATTTGGTGCTAACTGGATTGGCTCATGGCTTAGCATGTGCGAAGGGTTAGAAATATACTTGCTCAAAGTTGAAACATGAAAAAAGCTATGCACTACTGACAGCTGCGGGGGCAGTGCTAAACGATAAGCTAGCGCTCCTATTCTTTCTAAAATCTCATATGGTCCTATATATCTTGGACTCAGTGTTGGTCCCTGTTTTACGAAGGAACTTAGCAGCCGCTGGTTTAAAATGAGCGATTAAAAATTTTGCGCTGCTAATACGGAGCTGCAATAGCTCATGGTTCTTGAACATTTAAATCACAGAGCACCGGAGACAGATCTGGTATGATTTAAAAATCATGCGGAAAATACCAGAACTGAATCCTATATTTTAAAACAACTCAAAAAGCTGTGGTAAAATTCAACTTAGTACCCAAAGCTCTATGCAAACTCTTCCAGAAGGCTGACGTAAACTTTGGATCTCTATCAGATACTATGGAAACTGGAACACCATGCAGTCTCACTATTTCCTTTACATACAAATCTGCATATCTACTCACATCATAGGTTGTCTTAACTGGTAAGAAGTGAGCATACTTAGTGAGTCTGTCTATTATAACTCAAATAGAGTTATATCCTTGAACAGTCTTGGGTAGACTAACTACAAAATCCAACGCTATACACTCCCATTTCCATTATGGAATAGGCAGTGGTCTCAATAATCCTGCTGGTCTTTGGTGTTCAGCTTTCACCAATTGACAAGTCAAACACTCAGAGATAAATCTGGCAATGTCTCGCTTCATTCATGGCCACCAATACAATTTCTGGATGTCCTTATACATCTTAGTACTCCCTGGATGTACAGAGTATGGGGCTGTATGGGCCTCCGTCATCAAATCTGATCTTAAGGTGTCTACTTGAGGCACCCAGATCCTGTCATGAAATCTGACTACTCCTCCTTCTGAAAAGTAGAGGTTACTGCCTCTGTCTCTATCTTTTTTAACCCACTTCTGAAGTTGCTCATCTTTGGGTTGTCCCTCTCGGATATGATCTATCAGATTTGACCTTATGGAGAGATATGCCAAAACCATTATACTTCCACGGGGCACTATTTCTATTCCAGACTTCTCAATATCATAAGACAATGGTCTATGGACCAAGAGATGAGTTAATCCAACAAATTTCCTACTCAAGGCATCTGCCAACACATTAGCTTTTCCTGGGTGATAACTGATTGTACAATCATAATCCTTCACCAGCTCTAACCATCTCCTCTGCCTCATATTCAATTCCTTCTGGGTAAAGAAGTACTTGAGGCTCTTATGATCAGTGAATATTTCACACTTCTCCCCATAGAGATAATGTCTCCAAATCTTAAGGGCAAAAACTATAGCTGCAAGCTCTAAATCATGAGTTGGATAATTCTTCTCATGGTCCTTAAGTTGTCTGGAAGTATAATAAATCACTCTACTATCCTGCATCAATACATCACCTAAACCCATCTTAGACGCATCTGTATAGATGAAAAACTTTCCTTGATCAGATGGCATAACTAACACAGGGGCTTCTATCAGTGCTTGCTTCAACTTGTCGAAGCTGATTGAAATTCTGGAGTCCATTCATACTTAACCAGCTTTCTTGTCAATGAGGTCAAGGGAACAACTATCTTATAAAATCCTTGGATAAATCGCCTATAATATCCAGCTAAACCCAAGAAACCCCTTATCTCTGAAACAGATCTTGGTACTGTCCAGTCACGAACAACTTCTACCTTGGCGGGGTCAAATTTCAATCCATCCTTAGATATAATATGACCTAAGAATGCTACCTTCTCCAACCAGAAGTCACACATGCTAAATTTAGCAAACAACTGCTTATTCTCCAAAACTTGAAGCACAGTCCTCAAATGGTCTACATGCTCAAATCTGGTCTTAGAATACACTAAGATGTCATCTATGAACACAACTACAAATTGGTCTAGAAATGGTTGAAAAACTCTATTCATTAAATCCATGAAAGCCGATGGAGCATTCGTAAGTCCAAAAGGCATTACTATGAACTCATAGTGACCATAACGAGTCCTGAAAGCTGTCTTATAGACATATGATGCCTTAATCTTCAACTGGTGCTAACCAGACCTTAAGTCAATCTTAGAAAAGACTACTGATCCTTTCAATTGGTCAAAAAGATCCTCAATTCGAGGAAGAGGATATTTATTCTTAATGGTCAACTTATTCAGCTCTCTATAATCTATACACATAAGGGGATATTTATTCTTAATGGTCAACTTATTCAGCTCTCTATAATCTATACACAACCTCAGACTTCCATCCTTCTTCTTAACGAAAAGAACAGGGGCTCCCCAAGGGGACGTACTGGGTCAAATAAATCCCTTATCCAACAGATCTTGTATCTGTTCCTTTAACTGACAGTGCATGTGTTTATCTCAGGAACATTGCTCTGATACAACGTTGTGACACCCTAACCCACGGTGTCAAGAAATTTGGGGTGAATTAAAATTTTAAAATAAAAAGAAGGGCTAAACGAAAATTTGTTATAAGCTGTATTTCTTATAACTTAGAAAAGTTTAGGATCACAAACACAAAACTGACATACATACGTTCGACGCCAAGAACTGAAATTTGCGGAAAACAGATTTCGTATATACTGAAATTGCGATATTACAACATCTGAAATTCTATATGAATTTACTACTGTTGCAATAGATCTAATACAGATGTCTAAGATAAAAGACAACAACAGCTAAGACACGGAAAACGCTGTCCATAGATAAACACTTCACCACCCAGCTGTCTCAGCTTCCACATTCCGCCTATCCCTTAGCTGTCTTCACCTGCACCATTTTAAAAACTAATGAGCCTAGGGGCTCAACAAGTAAAATCTGAGTATTAACAAAGTCATTTAACGCAGGCAGACATCTGAACATTTACATAACTGTGTTTAAAGGAACTTCATTTAAACATAAGCATTCTTTCATAAACTTTCTTAAACTTTCTTTCATAACTTTCGTAAGCTTGGTTGCGGGGGAAATAACCAAGATCCCTTCATTATTTTTCTTGAACGTTAGAATTTATGGATTAGAAGCTCTCCTTAGGTCCAATGTGCACTTGATCAAATGATTTCTGATATCAGTTCTAGCATATAGCTCATTGTGAAGGGGAAATCGACATCTGGAAAACTGCTCACCCTTCCTTTATGAAAGGGCAACTGATATCTTGACAGCTTCTCACCTTTCCTTTATGACCGTCTGTTATCTATGCCATAAATTCCTAAAAATAAACTTTTATTCCTTTAAACTGCTTTTCCTTCGAAATCTTCTTTGAAATTTCCTTTGAAAATCTGCTTTTCCTTCGAAATATTCTTTGAACTTTCCTTTGAAAATCACTAGGGTTCTCTTATTTTAAAACTTGCTTCCCATTTTAAAACTTACTGAGTATCAGATTTGACTATGGAAGGTGATCGTTGAAATGCGAACAGATTTCTTCAAAGGGAACTGTACTGGAAAGCAAAACAGATTTCTCATGCAAAGCGTAACGTTGAACAGATGTGACAACAATGAGCAGTACAGTCAGCGTGAAATACATCGCTAACGTTGAAACAGATGTCGTTGGTCAAACTCAGATGTCAACACAGGAATAGTGTTTGGAGAAACAGATGTATAGGAGTAAAACAGCTGCGACTAGGTTAACTCAGATGTCAACGCAACTAAGTTGCTCAACTCAGATGTCAATGAATAATCACAAGCGACTCAGCAGTGAAATATTTAATAATGTGAAATCTGACCAAAATCTGATGTGTAGAGAAAACACGACTCTGAAATGAAAACTGCTGAATTAAACACGACACTCAATCGCTAACATAGGAAACAAAATCTGAATAAGAATTTGGTGCTGCAACATCACGAACGACATCCACGATACCAGTTCTGCCTATCAAACCAGACTTAATTTCTGATTTGACTAGCATTTTCGATTACATAGAGTCAAGTTCAGATGTTACCATTCACCAGAAATAAGAACATTCATAACATACGTGACTCAAATCTGAACTCCTCAGCATCTTTAAACATCTTCAATCTTTCTTAAAACATTCCGAAAAACTTTGGAAGCAGAAAACATAACTTTGAACCCAATCTTTATTTCTTTAAACATATTGAAAATACTTAAAACGTGAAATTAAACATAACTTTAAACATACAGGCAAGCAGATCCATAAAATGAGAAAATCAATATATGCTTCAAATGGCGTAGCAAAGGATCAGCTTTTACTTGCCTTTAAACTTGAGCTTTACAACGGCAGTTAGTTCCTACAGAGCT
This sequence comes from Dorcoceras hygrometricum, assembly GCA_001598015.1. Taxonomy (NCBI): domain Eukaryota; kingdom Viridiplantae; phylum Streptophyta; class Magnoliopsida; order Lamiales; family Gesneriaceae; genus Dorcoceras; species Dorcoceras hygrometricum. Next base: position 52,943 of record KV006366.1, read on the forward strand.
CCACCTCCTCAAGCAATCACATGAGTTTCTTTGAAGATATTTTGAGAGAACACAAAAGAGTTTTCTATTTGCAAGTGAAAATGAACTTTTCCTTCGTAACAGGTATTTGTATGGGAGGGATTAGTGGCAGGTGAGGTGTAATCATCAAGCATGACAAACCTTACCTAAAGTTATGAATTCTAGTAAAATTGTCCTCTCAATATATTAGTTTGCAAATCTACAAAACCTTTCTTACAAGAAACCATTTTGTTCTACTTAAAATTGTTTTCAATAGTTTTCTAAAATCTGCTCGTATATTGCACTTGGAGTGGCATCTGCTGGAACCTGCTGCGTCATAGCTCATAGATCCATAAAATGAGAAAATCAATATATGCTTCAAATGGCGTAGCAAAGGATCAGCTTTTACTTGCCTTTAAACTTGAGCTTTACAACGGCAGTTAGTTCCTGCAGAGCTCCACCTCCTCAAGCAATCACATGAGTTTCTTTGAAGATATTTTCAGAGAACACAAAAGAGTTTTCTATTTGCAAGTGAAAATGAACTTTTCCTTCGTAACAGGTATTTGTATGGGAGGGATTAGTGGCAGGTGAGGTGTAATCATCAAGCATGACAAACCTTATCTAAAGTTATGAATTCTAGTAAAATTTCCCTCTCAATATTTTAGTTTGCAAATCTACCTAACCTTTCTTACAAGAAACCATTTTGTTCTACTTAAACTTGGTTTCAATAGTTTTCTAAAATCTGCTCGTATATTGCACTTGGAGTGGCATCTGCTGGAACCTGCTGCGTCGTAGCTCATTTCTGAAATCAATAAAATCAGCTTTCGTAAAAATAGTTTATTTATAACATTTAAATTGGCATTTTGACCCTTGAAATAAATAAGATTCATATATGTAGTCCTGTGGATTTTGGGGCGTTACACTCCTCAAGCACACTTCTGAGAATTTCTTAGTATTTTGAAAGAACTTAACGTTTTCTTGAAACTAAAAATGAATCCAGAACCTTACGTGAAACAGTTTATACAAGGAAGAATGATTGGGTAGTAGGTAAAAATACTTGAGTAGGCATGGTTGCCGTGCCAACTCTTGTCCTGGTTTCAATAATTTGCTAAAACTCCCTACTACTATTTTGATTTGTAAACTTGATACCATACTTTATAAAAATCATATCTCCCAACCAAAATCATTCTATTTTTGAAGAGGAAAATCAGATCTGGACCATTTCAGATTTTTTCTTGGGCGAAATCCTTCCGGAACCTACTGACCGTTGCTTCAAAGCTGAAAGAAGGAAAGAGATCAGATTTGAACTGAAATCTCAAATACTCAAAATCTCAAAACAGACCTTAGAAAATAAAGGTTAAACAATTTGTGGTTCTATGGATTTTGGGGTGCTACGACTCTACCCTCCTTAACGAAATTTCGTCCTCAAAATTTACTTACCAAACAGCTCTGGGTAGATACTACGCATATCCTCTTCTGTCTCTCAAGTTGTTGCTTCTCGCTCAGTTTGGTTAGACCACTGAACTTTAACAATTGGGATGCTACGGTTTCTTAACTTCCTATTATCTCTATGAATAATCCTTTCTGGTCGTTCCTCATAGCTCAGATCTGGTGCAAGTTGGACTGGCTCATAGATTAAAACATGCGACGGGTTGGGAACATATTTCCTCAAAGCTGATACATGAAAAACATTATGTACCGTGGACAGATGTGCGGGTAAAGCTAGTCTGTAAGCCAGCGTTCCTACTTTGTCCAAGATCTCGTATGGACCAATGAACCTTGGGCTTAGCTTACCCTTCTTCCCAAATCTCATGACGCCTTTCATCGGTGCTAGCTTTAAGAAAACATGGTCTCCAGATTCGAAGCTCAACTCACGGAGTCTGTTGTCAGCATAGCTCTTTTGCCTGCTTTGAGCGGTTCTCAATCGATCTCTTACTATCTTAATATCTTCAGCAGTTTGTTTTACTAACCCAAACCAGCTCGTTCTCCTATTTCATCCCAATGAATGGGTGTTCTACATTTCCTACCATAGAGAGCTTTGTATGGGGCCATCTGAATGGATGCTTGGAAGCTATTTTTGTACGTAAATTCTACCAAAGGCAACTTTGAGTCCCAGCTCTCTGAAAAATCAATGATACAAGCTCTGAGCAAATCTTCTAATATCTGAATCACCCTTTCCGATCGACCATCTGTCTGGGGGTGAAAATCCGTGCTAAAGGTTAACTTAGTACCCAAAGCTCTATGTAGACTCTTCCAGAAAGTTGACGTAAACTTTGGATCTCTGTCAGATACGATCGAAACTAGAATCCCATGAAGTCTTACTATCTCCCTTAAATACAACTCAGTGTATTTGCTCACATCATAAGTTGTCTTAACTGGTAAGAAGTGAGCAGATTTGGTAAGTCGGTCTACTATCACCCATAAAGAATTGTATCCTTGGACAGATCTGGGTAAACCAACTACAAAATCCACCGCAATACTTTTCCACTTACATTCTGGTATCGGCAGGGGTTTTAGCATCCCAGCTGGTCTCTGATTCTCAGCTTTGACTAACTGACAAGTCAGGCACTCTGAAACAAATCTAGCAACATTGCATTTCATGGCTGGCCACCAATACAGCTTCTGAAGATATTTGCACATCTTAATGCTCCCCGGATGCACTGAATATGGAGCTGTATGAGCTTCTGTCATCAGATCTGATCTCAAATTGTTCACACTAGGAACCCATAATCTGCCTCGATGTCTGACAACTCCTCCCACTGCAGTATAGAGATTACTACCTCTCTCTATATCTTGCTTAACCCACTTCTGCAGTTGTTCATCTAACAGCTGTCCTTCTCGTATCTGATCCAACAGTTTTGATCGAATGGTGAGATCTGCTAGGACTGCTGTACTATAACGGGGAATCAGCTATAGCCCAAAATTTTTGATCTCATATGCCAAGGGCCTCTGAGCTGTGATCTGAGTTAGCTCTATCTACTTCCTGCTAAGAGCATCTGCCACCACGTTGGCTTTTCTTGGCTGGTAGCTAATAGTATAGTCGTAATCCTTAACCAGCTCTAACCACCTCCTCTGTCTCATATTCAATTCTTTCTGGGTAAAGAAGTACTTCAAACTCTTATGATCGGTAAATATCTCACACTTCTCCCTATATAGATAATGTCTCCAGATCTTAAGGGCGAAAACCACAGCTGCTAGTTCTAAATCATGCGTGGGATAATTCTTCTCGTGATTCTTCAGATGTCTGGAGGCATATGCTATAACTCTACGATCCTGTATCAAAAGAGCTCCTATACCTAACTTGGAAGCATCGGTGTAGATCACAAAATTCCCTCGCTCAGAAGGCATGGTCAAAACTGGAGCTTTTATCAATGCTTGCTTCAACTTCTCGAAACTCTGCTGACAACTGGGGGTCCATTCAAATTTAACTTGTTTCCTGGTCAGCATAGTCAATGGAACTGCTGTCCTTGAAAATCCTTGAATAAACCGTCTGTAATATCCAGCTAGTCCCAAAAAGCTCCTCACTTCTGAAACAGATATGGGCACAGGCCAGTTTCGCGCAACTTCTACCTTAGCTGGGTCGACTTCTAAACCATCCTTAGAAATGATGTGACCTAGAAAAGCAACTTTCTCCAGCCAAAACTCACATTTGCTAAACTTAGTAAACAATCTCTTGTCCTTCAAAACTTGTAACAATGAGCTGGTCTTGGAATATACTAAGATATCATCTATAAACACTAACTCAAATTGATCCAAAAATGGCTGGAAAACTCTATTCATCAGATCCATAAAAACAGATGGAGCATTAGTTGGTCCAAAAGGCATCACTAAAAACTCATAATGGCCGTATCTTGTCCTGAAAGCTGTCTTACAAACATCAGCCTCTTTAATCTTCAGCTGATGGTATCTAGATCTTAAGTCTATCTTAGAGAACACCGTTGCTCCCTTCAACTGATCAAACAATTCCTCAATCCTAGGCAAGGGGTATTGTTCTTAATGGTAAGCTTATTCAACTCACGGTGGTCTATACACAATCTGAAACTCCCATCCTTTTTCTTAACGAACAGAACTGGGGCTCCCCACGGGGATGTACTAGGTCGAATAAATCCCTTATCCAACAGATCTTGAATTTGTTCTTTCAGCTCTTTCATATCTGTAGGAGCAAGCCTATAGGAAGGTCTGGAAATCGGAGCTGCTCCAGGCACTAAGTCGATAGCAAAATCTATCTCTCTATCTGGAGGTAAACCACTGATGTCTTCTGGAAACACTTCTGGGAACTCGCTCACCACCTCCACATCTGAAAGTTGGGGTTTACTAGAAATGACTAGGGAGGATAAACTCACTAGAACCCTACTCCACCTTTCCTCAAACAACGATGGGACTTCAAGGCGGAGAAAAAGCGAGGAACTCTCTAAAGCTGGTCAGATTTGAACGAAATCTGAAATCCCGTGGACAGATTTACAACTACTCTCCTGAGCTAAAAGTTGATCACTACTCCATATCTGGATAACCAGTCTATTCCCAAAATCAAATCGAATTCATGCATGGGCAAAACAATCAAATTGGCGGTAACTACATGTCCTTGAAGTTCAAGCTCTAAGTCACGATATATGCTACAAGATATCAACTCTTCTCCTGATGGTACAGTTACGCAATAGCTTGTAGACAATCTTTCTGGCTTATATGGTAATTTCTTAACAAAATCCTCAGCTATAAAGGAACAAAACTTAGAGATGTAGCCTTGAGCATCACACTTATAACATCCGCTCTGGCCAGCTTTGCATTGTCCCGGGTGATTCTTATGGCACTTGGGACAAACTGGCTTACTAATTCCAATTGGTACTGCACTGATAGGTTGGGCTGGTATCGGTTTTGGTTCTTGGGGTCGCTGCTGGTTCTTATTATGCTTCTTAAATGGCCTTAGATCTGCCTGCTGAAAAGATTGCCTCCTCTGTTGTCTCTCCTGTTCCACATATTTCCAATCCCTCTCCACTCGTAGGGCCTTATCTACTACTTGCCTATAAGATCTGGTTCCGCTAACCTACCATTCAACTTGAATGTAGGTCTCAATCCTTCCACAAAGTGGCTCAACTTCTCCTCGGGGTCCCTTCCAATAAGAGGTACAAAGTAATAGCCTCTCTCAAACTTCTGAATGTACTCTTGCATAGTCAGACTCCCTTGCTTCAAGGTCAAGAACTCTCGCTTAAACTCAGACCTCTTGTCTGCTGTGAAGTACTGTTCAAAGAATACTCTTTTGAACTCTTCCCACGAGAGATTTGCCAAATCTACAGACATCTTTTCTCCCTCCCACCAGATCATTGCATCACCTCTTAGCATATAGATAGCGCACCTTGGCCTATCCAAATCTGGAATATGAAGGTACTCAAAAATCACTTCCATAGACTTAATCCAGCTTTCAGCAACAAGCGGATCTCTTGTACCACTAAAATCCTTCGGTTTCTGTCTTCGAAACCTCTCCCGAGAATCATCATAATGCGGTCCCCTGCTGCTCGAAGATTGGCCATTGCATCTGCCGGATTTCTCTACCAACAGCTGTAAGAGTTGGGCAACACGAACATTGCTATCTGGATTGGTTTCATCAACTGGGGTGCTTCTTCTACCTCTTCCTCTCCCTGACATCTTAATATATAGCTCACAATCCACCACAAAAGAACATCAGAACTCGAAAGTGAAAGAACTCTTAACATAACAATAAAACTCACAAATCAGGAGATGCGGACGATGAAAGCTGCTCCAGACTGGGAAGATGTGTCTTCGAAACCTCTCCCGAGAATCATCATAATGCGGTCCCCTGCTGCTCGAAGATTGGCCATTGCATCTGCCGGATTTCTCTACCAACAGCTGTAAGAGTTGGGCAACACGAACATTGCTATCTGGATTGGTTTCATCAACTGGGGTGCTTCTTCTACCTCTTCCTCTCCCTGACATCTTAATATATAGCTCACAATCCACCACAAAAGAACATCAGAACTCGAAAGTGAAAGAACTCTTAACATAACAATAAAACTCACAAATCAGGAGATGCGGACGATGAAAGCTGCTCCAGACTGGGAAGATGTGTTTATCTCAGGACCATGCTCTGATACCAAGTTGTGACGCCCAAACCCATGGGAGCCAACGGAATTGGGGTAATTTAAAATTTGAAAGAAATAGAAGGACCAAATTCGAAATAAGGTAAGCTGTATTCCCTTACACAAAACTGAAATGAAGTCGATGGCGCCAAAAGTAAACAGTAGTAACAGATTCGATTTAAAATTGCATAATGCGATATTACAACTACTGGAACTCTATATGAAATCACTATTTTTGTAATAGATCTTAATACAGACGTGACAAAAGATCAAAAACAACAACAGCTGTGACTATGCAGAAACGCTGGCCATTGAAAAACACAGTCCCCCGAATCTGAATCAACTTGCACCACCCGCCTGCTCCTGAGTTGCCTCACCTGCATTTGGAAAACTAGTGAGCCTAGGGGCTCAGCAAGTAAAACTGAGGATAACAAAAATCACATAAATGCAGGCATAACTGAAATCTGAATTCATAACATTAAGTAAGACATCAGAATCTGAAATCTCGCTACTGAAATACAACTCGGAACTCGGATCTGAATTGCTTATACTGGATGACTTATGGTCTAGAGGCTCTTTGGTGGTCCTTGTGCATGAAGCATGTTAACTGATCAGTAACTCTCTGTGAAGGGATTACAATATTTCCATATTCCTGTCTCTTACTTGAATGGATTACGGTCCTACTGTAATCCTGTCCCTTCCTGAGTGACTGGGTCCTCTATGCCATAAATCCTCAAATCTGAAACTTTACTTTCTTTAACTGAAATAACTATATATTGGCTCTTGATCGAAAATCGATCACTGAAATCTGGTAGATTCACTGCTATGAAACTCATTTTATCTTTAAAAATAATACTGAGTGTACAGATGGACTCGGAGTGGTCGTGCATCAAAGACCAGCTCTGAAGGAATGACTCGGGTGTAAAATCAGACGTGAGTTAAAGAAAATAGATACTATCCACAAGGTCGACTTTGGTTATATAAACAGATCTTAGGTGTGAAGTATGCATACAAATGTGAATAACAGCTTTGACTAACAAGAAAGCTTGTGAATAGCAGAGACAGATCTGGTTCTTCAAAAATAGATTTGACATAAGGGCAGATTTGACTGGACAAAACAGATCTTATTGTGAAAACAACAGGAGCTTCGGAGCAAGTATTCAGATTTGGTAGATTACTCAGCTGTGAACAACTCAACAACAGATTTGGTTAAGAACAACATTACGCGTAGAAACAACTTGGCTAAGAAACATGAAATACTGCTTCGACTCAAACAATCCCTAAACAAACTAGCTTCACTTATCTAATCGGAACTTTCTCCCGATTGAACCAGCGTTGCCTATCCGTTTAGATTCCATGTCCAGAACCTTCGCAATACTTAGGAACAAGAAGAAACTTCTCTTGGCTTTATCTTAACTGGAATCTGTACAACTCAATATATTTTAAAAACTTTTTAAACTTTTGGGTGAGTTTCCTCAAAACTAAAGCATCAAAGCAGTGAATCCATAGCTCAACTCAAGCACTAACTAAAACTGAAACAGGAAAGCATGCACAGAAAACAACGAAGCAATATATGTTTTCCAAATGCAGCAAGAATCCGATTTACTTGCCTGAATGAGGATCCCAACGTGCAGATGGCCACGGCTGGAAGTCTCGTCAAGCACACTTCTGAGAATTTCTTAGTATTTTGAAAGAACTTAACGTTTTCTTGCAACTAAAAATGAATCCAGAACCTTACGTGAAACATTTTATACAAGGAAGAATGATTGGGTAGTAGGTAAAAATACTTGAGTAGGCATGGTTGCCGTGCCAACTCTTGTCCTGTTTTAAAGAATTTGCTAAAACTCCCTACTACTATTTTGATTTGTAAACTTGCTACCATACTTTATAAAAATCATATCTCCCAACCGAAATCATTCTATTTTTGAAGAGTAAAATCAGATCTGGACCGTTTCAGATTTGTGCTTGGGAAAAATCCTTCCGAAACCTTCTGGCCGTTGCTTCAAAGCTGAAGAAGGAAAGAGATCAGATTTGAACAGAAATCTCAAATACTCGAAATCTCAAAACAGCCCTTAAAATAGAAAGGCTAAACAATTTGTGGTTCTATGGATTTTGGGACGCTACAGAAACCCTCTCAAAGAAATGACCTGCTGAGTATGATGAACAAGCTAGCTTAGAACAGGTCAAGAGCAGCTGACAAGAGCAAATTAGAAGATAAGCTAAAGAAGCTTGCCTAGAGCAGAGAAACCAGTTGGCCGTATGATATCTGTGAGAAGTTTGATCTCACAGATATATCAACCAGCTGGGAATGGAGCAAAGCAGGTGAACAAACTTAGAGCCTCGAAGCAGCTCAAGAGCAGGAAAGAACAGAACAAGCTCAGCTGCAGACAAAAAGAGGCGCAGATGCAGAATTGCTCAAAAATGGATTAAAGATGAAGAGCAACCAGCTTGAAGAAGATACCAGCTGGAGAACCAGGTCTGTACAACAACAACTCAGACGAACAAACCAGTTTGAATACCAACATACGAAGACCAAATTAATTGGTTCAAACTTATTTGTTTCGTCCTGTCCACATCAGGTACAAGCAAACATAGCTCGATGTTAGCAAAGGCTGCAGAATCGCCGATGAAAAGAGCTCAAAGCAAATAAAGCCTGCAACGCATTAAAAGCCAAAGGACGCAAAGTACAAATACGTCAAAAGACTTTTCAAAACGGCTACAACTTTGTGTCCAACGGAAAAATATGCTAAGAGGCTTTATATATCAGGCGCAAAGCACATAATGATAATGCGTGAAAACACAGAGAGAGAAGTGTTGTGCAAACACAAAAAAGAAAAACAGAAGAAAGCACAACCATGGGAAGATAACAGATAAACAGCTCAGATAGGAGCATTCCCAGTGTGTAAGATTTTATATTTAAGAGATAGTGCTTACACTGTAAATCTCACACACAATTCACTCATATATTCGAGAGTAGAGCGAAACAGAAAAATGAGTGAATCAGATTTTAAAATCTCCATTGTAGTATTTGGACAGAGACGTTAAACAAGTCTAGTTTTCTTTCGACCTGAGACGTTAAAGAAGTGTGTGTAGTCTTTCACACTGAGACGTTAAAGAAGTGTCGCATTTCTCCCTGAGGCAGTAAAGAAGTGAAGTTAGACACACAGCTTGCGGGCTTAGTTTGCAGTGGTGTTTCTAGGAGTTCTTACGGCTGCGGGTCGTAGGAGTGGATTGTAGCGTAGGTCGCTGCAAACAAAGACTTCTAGTGGAATCCTTCCCGATTGCGGAAGAAGGGGAGACGTAGGAGATTCAGCTCCGAACTTCCATAAACAAATTGCAGCGTATTTTCTTTCCTGCTTTCTGCACTTACATTCATACGCATAGCACGATTTTTTAATCCGTTTAAAACTGTTAAAAGATATTTCGAATATAAGAGTTCGGTTTGAGTTATTTCCACATGACTTTAAAACATTACTCAATCTGTATCTCGGTGCAAGCTATTACAGCTCAAGATTAACGGAACCAGATCGTTTGCGTTAAACCAGCTCACAGAGGAGCTGGTAATCCGGACCAGCTCGTAGAGCGGTTGGTCCAGTTTCATGCCAATATGGTTTCATAAGTTGCTTGCTGGTTTTCGAACAGTTAAAATTTTTAAAATGCACTTAACTCACGAGGTTAGTACTTGGGCTGTGCGAGAGCCTACCTGAGTTGTGGCAGAGCTCACGAACAACTCCCGTTTTTGATCCTATCAATTGGTATCAGAGCAGGTTGTTCTTGAATGGTGCATTTTCATTTGAAAATATTTAAATGATTTTAAAAAAATATGTCTGCTCTGATAGTCGTTCGAAAGCTTGTCTATGCTACAAAATTTTTAAGGCTTTCAAAACTCATTGTATATTGATAGGGGGAGGAATGTATATTGAATTGCAGAGCAGTTTCTCGAAATGAAACTGCAGCAATATCTCTTCCGACGAGCTGATAGATTGCGCGAGGTCTGTGGACGCCAAGATCTCTAGGACTGGGCGAGGCTAAGCCTTAGGAAAAAATGGAAAAGATTCTGTAAATTGAATCTTCTATTGCTCCTCTGGTCTATATAAATGAGAAACCTTTGAGTAGCATAGATTCTGTCTTCAAATCTCATGCATATATTTTTCACAAAATGTTATCCCTCCAGAAATGATTTTTACTTCAAAATAAAATAACCCCACGCTCTGTTTAGGGGGTTTTGTTTTAAATATTAAGTGAGAGACTTAATTTCGAAACCCTTTTTGATTCCCACAAAAAGAGGGAGAAATAATTTTAAGCATAAACATACCTGCATATGTTTATCCAGATTTTGTGTAAATCAAAAAGGGGGAGATTGTTGGATCTGTTTCTACAGATCAGAATCTAAGTTTTGATTCACACAAAATCTGCTACTATTGTGTTAACGCTCTACGTGACATGCGCAGCTTGCTAAGACTAGAGTAGACGTGAAGATATCCAAACTGGAATAGTGAGGGGATGCCTGAGCTGGACTGATCGAAGATATCTAGCTGGAATAGTAAAGGGACGCCCAAGCTGGTACATCAGTTTACTTCCAGAAGTGCAGGGAACACCAAGCTGGTTCACCGGCTTGGAGCAGAAACTGGCACGGAGATCAAGAGTTTAGAAGAGCAGAGTTGAAGCGCATAATGTTGAAGTGCAGAACGGCTCAAGCGCAGATCAAGTGCAGTGTACAAGAGAAGTGTTCAAGTGCAGAGCCGTATACAAGAGCAGTGATCAAGTGCAAGTCTGATCACTGAGCATGGCTATGATCAGTTCATCATATGGTCTCAGTCCTTGGGTAGACTGAATCAGAACAGATTAACAGTGTTCTTGCTGATGGTTTGGATGAGGCGTCTGAATGGATCAAGGGAACAAGCAAGCACAAAATGGCTCTTGACGAGAAGAATAGAGACAAGCTGGTAAATCAGATCAGGGAAGAGAAAACCTGATCAAGGATCCCAGCATCTGGATGCTTAGATGGGGAAACAGAAGGCTGCTACAAAGGAATAAGAAACCAGCTGGAAGGAAAACAACTGAAAAACCAGCTCAAAGAAACGACCTGCTGAGTATGATGAACAAGCAGGCTTAGAACAGGTCAAGAGAAATTTAAAAGATCAGCTAAAGCAGCTTACCCAAAGCAGAGAAACCAGCTGGCCGTATGATATCTGTGAGAAGTTATCAACCAGCTGGGAATGGAGCAAAGCTGGTGAACAAACTTAGAGCATCGAAGCAGCTCAAGAGTAGGAAAGAACAGAACAAGCTCAGCTGTAGACAAAAAGAGGCACAGATGCAGAATTGCTCAAAAGCAGATTAAAGATGAATATCAACCATTTGAAGAAGATACCAGCTGGAGAAACAGATCTGGACAAGACCAACTCAGACGAACAAAATAGTTTGAATACAAACATACGAAGACCCAATTAATTGGTTCAAACTGATTTGTTTCGTCTTGTCCACATCAGGTACAAGCAAACAGAGCTCGATATTAGCAAAAGCTGCAGAATAGCCGATGAAAAGAGCTCAAGTAAAATAAAGCCTGTAACGCATTGAAAGCCAAAGGACGCAAAGTACAAATAAGTCAGAAGACTTTTCAGAACGGCTACAACTTTGTGTCCAATGAACAAATCGGAAGATGAGACTTTATATCAGGCTCAAAGCACAGATTGAAGCATGCGCACAAAAACAGAGAGAGAGTTTTGTGAAAATCCAGAACACACTAACAAGATAAAGCACAACCTGGGAAGACAATGAAAAACCGGCTCGAATAGGAGTACTTCCCAGTGTGTGAGATTTCATTTTTGAGAGATAGTACCTACAATGTAAATCTCACACATATATACCTTCACTCACATTCGAGAGTTGTGCGAAATAGATAAGAGTGAATGTAAATTAAAAACTCTCCATTGTAATCTTTGGACAGAGACGGTAAACAAGTATAGTTGTCTTTCACACTGAGACGTTAAAGAAGTGTGTGTAGCCTTTCTCATTGAGGCGTTAAAGAAGTGGAGTTAGACACGCGCAGCTTGCGGGATGGTGTGCAGTGGTGTTGCTAGGATGCTTATACATATATGCTATACGCTAACTGGGACACTCTAACCACCTCTTGGGGCATCTCCAGCTGGGTCAACTCCACGACCAGCTGAGTAACCATGGTAAACTGAAAACACACACAGGCAAATAAACACCAGCCACAGAGGGACATGGGGTCAAACCCCAGATCGGGACTGTACCAGGTACCAACTCAATGCTGAAGTCTATCTCCCTCCTCGGAGGAAAACCAGGAATCTCCTCCGGAAACACATCCGAGAAATGTCGAACAACGGGAACCTTACTAAGCTCTAAGGCATAGATCATAAAACCAGCATTCTCCAAAGACAACAGGCTAAACATCTCCATCGTAGAGACTAAAGGAACCTTCGACTGGGAATCCTGGCCATAGAAATTCCATTTCTCGCCAGACTGGGGCCTAAATCGCACAACGCCATGGAAACAATCCACAGTGGCCCTATAGCTAGACAACGCGTCCATTCCCACTATACAATCGAAATCCCACATCACTAGCCTGATCAGGTTGGCTAACAACACACTCTCGCCAAACCTAAAAATACCATTCAACAAGATCTCTCGGGAGAATAGGCTCGTGTCGGCAGGAGTCGCAACAGACACAACATCACACAAAGTAGTGGTATGAAAACCATGCTCAACCACAAATTCATCAGCAATAAACGAATGTGATGCTCCTGTATCAAACAACACACACGCAAGAAAACTAAAAAACCAAAGCAAGTACCTGCGATCACTCCTCCTCCTGGCGTGCCCTGCGCTTTCTCCCTAGTCACGGCATTCA